>JAWWEQ010049319.1:0-85961 GCA_035583055.1 Torymus tubicola
GAACCTGCAGGGGACAGTGTAGATCAAGGACTCTCATTTTTATCTTATTTTGTCATAAATTTAATATACTTTTAGTACATTACCTTAATATTTTATTAATAATTTAATTTCTTTGTTGCAGATGATTTTACTGGGAAAAATTTAAAGGTGTCCTCCCCCCTTAAGAGCTCTCAGCCCGTATAATAAATAAATAATAATAATAACGATAATAAATAATTACTAAAAGACATGGGAAATTTTCTTACATTTTTCTATCAGTGTATATACGCATCGTTGATGAATTCTCTTGACCAACGAAACAAGACAAATCGTCAAAATTCATCCTTTCGAAATAAAGAAAAAATATATACCAACGTATAATTAAAATTTTTAATTATATACCCTTCTACATAAAAAAAAATACCTTACACTTCTCTCCAATCCTAGATTAATCATTCCTTCAAGCTCTCAAAAATATATCGTAACACCAACCGGGACTCCTATATATCCTATAGGTATACTCTACCTCCTACACTCAGCTATATACATCTATATGCGTGTCAGTGAGGAACGGGACAGCCCTGTACACCCTATCCACTATATATACTCTCTGTCTCCCTCAGGCGTGCGCAAGCTCCCCTACCTCGTATGTATATATATATATATATATATATATATATCTACCGTATATACTACACGAGCTAGCTCGCGCACCCCTTTACCCATAGCTAGAGCGAGAGGGAGGGAGAAACGCGCGCGCGCGCGACCCTCGTCGCCTTTGCCAGAGCGCGTATTCAAGGCGGAAGCCTGCACCCTCGAAATCGAGATGGAAATGCGAAGAGGGTGAGAGAGGCGCTCTCTCTCTCTTTCTCCCCTGTATAGTTCTACGTATATATCAAACGGAGAAAGAAACGATAGAACGAGTAAGAGAAAGGGAGAGAGAGAGATAAAAACGAGAAAGAGAGAGAGGATAAGACACCGAGGGGAGGCGAGAAGGAGAGAGAGAGAGGGCGCAGTGTATGTAAGGGAGAGAATGCGAAATGAGAACGAGAAAGGGAGACATTGTTGCGGAATTGAATTTTAGGCCGCGCGGGTCGTGCCGGCCCTCTGATTACTCGCGTTTTGTATACGTTGTTTTTTTTTCTGCTTTGCGCTCTGTCTCTGTCTTTTTTAGGATAGTGTATACGTAGAAGCAAATACATCACGTACGCCCCCAGCGAATATATATGGTTGATTTTCTAACGATTCACACGCGGACGACGCGAGATGTGTTAAAGCGAATGTATGTAGAGGTATATATAGCCAATATAGCGATGTGGCTGCTGTTTGCGCAAAGATCTCTTCTTTTTTTTTTATATGGGGTTTCATTGTGCAACGGTTACGAGTCGCGCGTGTGGTCGTAGATACCTATACATGTACACACGTGTACGCATACAACCGGTGGAATGTGATTTTTAACATACATACCAGTATGCTTGTTGCTAAATAATCGTCCGTAAAATGCAGTTCACGTATATGTAGGTACACGTTTTTTTTTTGAGGGTAGGTAGATAAAGGTAACTAGAGGGTTTCTTCTTTTTTTTTTGTTTGTTTGTTATGTGTGTATGTGTGTATATACGAAATCGTGGGTACGATTCATCGTAGCGAGTCTGCTGCACGATGTTTTGATTCACTCAGCGAATGCACTTCGATGCGCCCGCGCGAATAACAAAAATGTATATGTGGAAGGGTCCGAAAGAGTTGAAAAAAAAAACAGGATTTTTCAGTGTCCAGCCGCGCGTCCGTGGAAAAAGCGACACGTGAAATCGTATCCGTATGTATATACGTATATTAATAGCGAGAAATTTTTCGTACGGTTTCGCGTTTCTTTATGAGTATATATGTATATATAGCGTATGGAGACGATGCTGCGCACTTTATAATGTGTGCGTGTGCGTATATGCGAGAGTTGCGAAACGGGTAATCACTGTTTGATGTTATTCGGTGCGGATTGTTTACGATGGTTAATCGGCTTTTGCCGCGCGCGCGAGTTTCTTTCATAAAATAGCATTTTACGGAATATTTAAGTTGTAAATAAACGTTACGGCGTGTTGCTCAACTTTGGATTTTCATTAAGGATTGTGTACGTGTGTGTGTATATGTGTTTTTTCTTCTATATGTATATAAAAACGAAGTGCGCGCTCACGGGGCGTGTGTTGTAATGTAGTCTATATAGCTATGATTCTATAGAATTGCGCGATGAATGGAATAGCATTGTTATTGCGATTATTACTATTATACTGCCCGTGTAAAAAAATTTCTTATTAGCGTAGAAGAGCAAGCAAGTGAGCGAGTGAATGAGGAACAATGAAAAACTTAATTAATGAAATACTTTTGAAACTGAAGAATACGCATTTTTCGCAGTATATATAAAAAAGAAAAAATAGAAAGAAAAAAGTAGAGACGTTGATCGATCCCTGTTATTTTTAATCAAGAGAGTCATTGTTTTCAAAGTTTGCGCGTCTTGTTAGTCTTTCGAAGAAAAAATAATTGAAACAAAAAGCTGCACACTGTATCTACACGGTTCCACGAAACTCATCGCTAGACATATAAAACTATATACTTCTATACTTTTTCAGTAAAATTTCTGAACCACGTGCATATATACGTATATTAATTCACCTTTATCTTTCATCTTTCCCACAACCACGCATATATAAACCCACTAATTCGCATCCTCATCCCCCCAAAATCCGCAATTACATCGTCGCCGAAATAAGTTTACACTTCATCCATGCGTACCTTAACGCGATCTCGCACGTAATCCCGTTCGCGTACCCATCGCTGGGTCTACGGAATTCACCGAGAGAGAGAGAGAGAAGCACACGGATGGTCATGCGTATCGTACGGAACAACCGATTAATAATCGTAGAGGACGAAAAAATTAAGCGATGGGAGAGAGAGACATGGTCGAAAACCCGTAAAAAAAGGAAAGAAAAGAAAAGAGTGACAACACACGTTGTTGTGTGCAGTCGATATCGTTTACCCGCACGTGCGTGTATACGTGTAGGAGGACACGCTGCAGGTATATGAGTTTATCGGTAGCGCGGTGCTTGTTTATTTCCGTGTATAACGAAGCTCTAATTACCGTGGAGCTGTTTTCTCTCTCTCTCTATACATACGTACATATACGCGCAATAGCATATCACAGGCCGATTTTTCGCACGGACGGAGATTCTTCCGCGTGCGCCTTTTTTATTTTGTCATATACGTATTACGCGCGCTTTTTTTTTTGGTCGACGCTTTTTCGACGCTGCCCAATTATATTCCTAACGTTTAGTGTGTGCAGATATATAGATGCGTGGTTGTGTGTGTGTGTGGGTATATATATACGAATGGTTGGAACGGTATGAGAGAGAAAGAGTTTTTGCACACGCGCGCGGTCGTACGTACGGTTCTTCGGCGTGTTAATTAGTTTATATCGGCGCATCTGAACGGCGCGGGAAATATTTTTATGGAGCGAGGTATTTGCGCTCGTTGTTTGTGTGGATATATAGATATATATGTAGGTACGAGTGTGCGGGTAGTTGCGTTTGTATTATACGCGGAGGTATATGGTTTTAGCAAGGATGGATGTACAGATGTGGACAAGGAGAAGTGGAGGTGGTATAGTGTGGTTTTAAGTTTGGACTTTTTAATTTTTTTTTTCTTTTCCTCGTGTATATATATAGTGTTATCGTAATTAGATTTTTAAATTTGATATTAACAGAAAGTAATTAAACGAAGCTTTTAAATTTCTTTAATGACGGAAGAAAATTTTATTTTTAATTAAGTAACTTTATATATACATATATGTATAGCTGAAATTCACGTGGACGATCGACATCGGCCAGTTGAGATTTTATATATAAATGTATTTTTAATTAGACTATTATTAAAAGATAAATTTTCTGTAAATAAAAATTTGCATGCAATATATAGTGAATTACTTTTACTGTAATATATAAAGCTTCTTTATTTATTAATGTATGATTAAAAATGATAATAATAATATAAATAATAATAATTTGGAAATGTATATAGGGTAATGTCAAAATCAAAAAGATCGTTTATGTAATGTTTTATACAACATTTATTTATTTAACAAAATATTTTTATTATTTCCAGAAGACGTTTTTTGAGTACATCGTCGAGCAAAACTTAGTAACGTTCGAATTTCGAATGCCTAAAATGAGTAAAAAATTTGTTATATCATTGAATTTCCTAAAATTTAAACCTAGTATGTACAATGGAGTAACGAATATTTACAGTCTTAACAATATCACAGTACTTTGGCACAACGAAACCATTTGATTCTTCACTATACAAAATACAAATTATAATCGTTCATATAATAATATAAGCGTTATTCATCATCATCGAACAAAAAGAAATTATATATATATATATATATACTCCTCGCCACAGAAACAACGAGTGGCTGTCTCTGTTTACATTATCATGTCGAGTCTTTCTTTCCATAAAAAACAAAAAGAAATACTAAGACAAGGGAGGAGTACAATATAGTGTTAAATCCTATTAACAATTGCTCGGTACCATCGCCGCGTCTACTTACTTCCGCGCGGGCGCGTCATTACGTAAACGAACGGCATTAATAAAGCCGATTGCCACGACGGCGGCGAAGTATATTAAGAAAAATAAAAAAAAAAGTGAAAAAAAAAATCATATAGAAATAATAATAAACGAAACGATATTGCATTACAATGTGACTCTGTTCAAGGGTATTCAATCGCTTAATGTGCCATCCCCATTGTTAAAAAATAAAGGTAGGTCAATTAGTCCATAATCGAAATAATTCATTAACGCTATCATCGGAAAATTCGGTTAGCGCGTTCGCTCGCTCACTCGCTCGCACGCACGCACTCGCGCAAACGTATATATATATATGTATATATACGTACGTGTACACGCGGCGTGTCAGCGCCAGGGGATTCATTATCAAAACAAACAATTTCGTTCGTTATGGAACAATTACTTTCCCAAATACATTCTCTCTCTCTCTCTCTCTCACTCTCTTGCACTCGCACTCCTGCCGCGTATAAAACGCCACTCGCAGGGGCAACCACCAATATTATATATCAATATATATATATATATATACGTAATAATCACTCACACACGCGTGTATGTACAGGAGAAAAAAAAAAGAAGCCGCGGTGTCATCGCTAACAACGCCGGGGAGATTCACAGTCGCACACTCACCGTGGCTGCGAAGCTCCTCAGCTGCTGCTGCTGTTGCTGCTGCTGCTGTGGCTGCTGTTGCCGAGTATCAACGAAGAAGCTATGCTATCACAGGCGCTCTTGCCAGAGGCCGAGATTGAGGGAAACCAGCGGTAGCTTCCAGATTTTCTCGAGGCCATTCTTGGTGATACGCGTGCAGCCGTAGAGATCAATGCAACGCAGCTTCGGCATATTCTCGACGATGGTGAAGACCGACTTGTCGGTCAACTGGCTACACTGGCCGATGTGAAGAGTCTCGAGGTCCTGTTGCGTCTTGGCGATCTTGGAGATGCCTTCGTCAGTAATCGGGCATGCCGATAAACTGAGGCTCTTAAGATTAAAGAGACCTTGGCTAATATGCTGAAGCGCTTGGTCGCCGATCTTGTCGCAGAAGCTAACGTCCAGACTGGAAATGCGCGAACCACCTTCCGCGAGGTAAGCCATGCCGATCGGCGATATGTCGCAGGAGCGTAAATCGAGCTCGCGTAGACTCGTGATCTTGGCGATGTGCTTCATGCCGTAATCCGTGATGAGGACACAGAAGGATAGGTTGATGGACTTGAGGCTGTTAGCCAGGCCAAGGGATATGTGAAGCAAACCCTCGTCGCCGAGCTTCTGGCAGTCCTGTAGGCCAAGGTGCTCCAGGGCTAGACCACCTTCGTACGAGTCTTGGCTACTGTTACTGCTGTCACTGTTACTCGAGCTAGTGGACGAGGGGGAATCGGCGTTGTTCTGGTAAACGCGGCCGCGTGCCAGATAACCGATACCCTCGTCGGAGACGAGCCAACAGCTCCTCAGGTCCAGCCTCTTGAGCTTCTTCAGACCTCTTGCAATTACCTGCAGGCCTTTGTTGGAGATGTTCCGACAGCCGCCGAGTTCCAGGGTTTCCAAGTTCTTCAGACACTGGGCGATCTTCTCGAGACTCGCATAGGTGATGTGATTACAGAGACTGAGGTTGAGCTCCGTAAGCGACGGATAGGCCATACTGAGGGCCGAATTCAGGCCCGAGTCCGACATGTTGTAGCAGCCGGATAGATTGAGCGACTGGAGCTTCGGGATGCCGCGGAAGACATCGACGAGGCCACGCCTCATCGTCAGCGACAACACCTGGACGCGCTTGATGCCACGCTTCTCCAGACACTGGAAGACGGCACCGCTGTGCTTGCAGCCATGGGAAGTGCTACGTAGGTGGAGCCGTGCCTCGACTCCTCGCCAGGCGCTCCTGTGATACGCGGCCTCACGCCACGAGACGCACACTTGGGCCGCTCTACCCCTGTCCCTAACGTCCAACTTGCTGAAGATCAGTGCCAGGATCTCCGGGTAGAGGCTTGACACGTGGGTGCTCGTGGTAGGCTGCTGCCTAGCGGGTTTGCTACGTTGCATCGGCATATGCTGCTGCCTGTAGAGGCCATCCTGTAGATGCGTGATGCCTTGTACAACCTGGTGATGATGGCTATCATGCTGGCGATGATGTTGGTGGTGGGGATGGTGATGATGGTGAAGGGTCTGCTGCAGCAGTAAGAGATTCGTCTGCTGCTGAAGATGATGGTGGTGTTGATGATGATGATGAAGCTGCTGCTGCTGTTGTTGTTGCTGCTGCTGCTGGGAGCCAGCGTCGGCGGCGACTACAACGGCGGTCTCCAGCGTCGCGGCAGGCGAGTGGTCCAGGTGATGGTGGTGGTGATGGTCCGTCTTGAGGATCTTACGCGGCCGGCCCGACGACGGCGTCTCGGGAACCGGCGGCGGTGGCTGTACAGCCAGGTGGGGCCGGTGCAACTGATAACAGTGACCGGACCGATGAATCAGCGTCGTCGTGCCGTGGCCCGACGTCAGCCCCGACAGTTTCGTCATCAGCGGCTGCTGCTGTGGCTGTGCTTGTTGCTGACTCCCTGACTGATGTTGTTGTTGCTGCTGCTGCTGCTGGTGGATTACTAGCGGCTGTGGTTGCTGCTGTGGTGGCTGTTGGTACTGCTGATACTGAAGAGGCTGCAGGCCAGCGTCTTCCATGCCTACCTAGCGCGACGTCCCCGACGCCACGGTCGTATTCTGTGACGAACACGTGGTTAGCAGCGTGATTTCAAATCTTTCTCCAATTCTTTTTCTTGCCTCGCACACAAGACTATTATAGTATAGTGTGTGTGTCTGTGTGAAGGTCTGCGTATTATGTGTTGTTCGCACAAGAGCCTCTCTTAAGAGGAGCAGATGCTGCTGCTGCTGCTGCTGCTACTACGGCGTGTGCTCCGCCTCCTCGGCATGCTACTTCCTCTCACACTGTACTGCTGCCGCTGCGGCGCGATTTTTGTGCCGAGTGTATATAGCGTGTGGCGAGTAGCGCTCTCTCTCTCTCTCTCTCTTTCTCTTGGAATGCCGTGAGAGGGGATGAGAGGGGAGACAGAGGAGGAGGAGGAGGAAGGAAGGAGGGAATTCGGGAGAATGAGTGCGTGAAAGGAAAAGCACAGACAGCTCACGCACGCATAGGCACACAGATACGAGCGGCTGCTATATTGTAGCGGGGCAACTTATATATGTATGTATATATATATAGATATATACTGTGAGACACACACGACGCGCACAGGCACAATCGCTACTGTTGACTAGTGTCGGCAGCAAAGATGCACTTCGGGCGGCGTTTACGTCGCATCAAGGTTTCTGCAAAGGCAGGTATATAACCTCGAAAAAAAACACATGTATATGATGACGACGACTACTGCTGCTGCTGTGTTGTCCCTTTCTCTCTATAATACGTATAAGACGATGGCCTTCCTCACCGTGTGGTCCACGAGGCGCCTCTCTCTCTCTCTCTCTCTCTCTCTTGAGAGTAAACGCGCGGTTAAGAGATCGGAGCACACTGCGAGACGATCACGCACGGAAACCGATGATCAGATATACGCGCACTTTGATGTATATATATTGTATAATATATAATAACGTGGTAACAAAGGTTAAGATGAAAAAAAAAAATAATAAAACACTATATGGTGGCAAGTGTCTAAAATGCTCCTTCGTCGTGAGTTAGCGTCATGTGCTACCTGCTGCTCGTGCAAGGTCCGATGTTACTCTCGTTGCACAATGATGTATATATATATATATATATACTCTTTCTCTCTCAGTATATCTATATATCTCTTCTCGATACACACGCAAGACACGAGCGCAAAAACCGCGTATACTAGCAGCGATGTGTATATACTTGAAGTGCGTCTACTGATATATACTACTATATACGTGTCCACTCTCCTGATGCCAGACCTTCTCTCAACTGTCCCGTGCGTCTCTCACTCTCTCGCTCTCTCACGGTGCACGCACATATACACACACATCTATATATACACTCGAAGAGAGCCACAGTGTATGTGTGTGTGTGTTGTTGAAAAAAGGGGGGAGGAGGAGAGGAGGAGAGGCCGGCAGAGAGAAAGCGGATCGGGCGAACCGAACGGACGCGCTTCCAGCCGCAGACTGACTTGCTGCTTGGCTCCGTGTATCCAAGCGCTCGCTCACGACGCAGAGAGTGCAGTCAGCAGCAGCAGAGCGGCGACGGCGGCGAAGAGAATTGTGGAGGTGGAGAGTGAGAGAGAGAGAGAGGAGTGGTGGTAGGACAAAACGCGCGCCGCTGCGGCGGGACGGCATGATGCGTACGCACGCGCGCGCGCGCGCTCCTGATGATGATCGGCACTGTGCTGCACTGCACTGTGTATATGTATATAGTAGTAGTAGTGTTATTTACCGACGGAGGTGTAGGATACGTGAGAGAGTTTGTGAAGTAACCGATAGAGGGAGATAGTAAAGGGGGCGGTGACAAGACGAATGATTGGTTGAAGTAACTGTGTGAGGGTGACCACGTGACCAGCGCACTGGATATCGATTCGGGAGCACGGCGCGGCGGCATTTTTAAGTTTTCGCACGGAGGGGCGGGGCTTTCCACGCGCACGCACGCACGCATGATGATGCACGCTCTCTCTCTCTCTCTCGTTCGCTCGCTCGCTCGGTCTCGCTTGTGGGAGAGTATATATATATAGTGTATGAGTGCGCATAGGGGATATGTATATATATATATACGTGTGTGGGGGAGTATAAGAGAGAGGATCGAAAATCGAAAAGGAGAGAGGAATTTTTGGGGATTTTTAGCGATGAGCGGTCGATAGTAGCAGCAGCAGCAGTGGTGGTGGTGGTGGTGGTAGATGGGAATGTTTGGCGGTGAGGTTTTCGACGAAATTCTCGGGGATGCATGGGTGTGTAGCCGAGTGCAATTTTGCAAATGGGGTGTACGGGAGGTACGGATGGATTTTGAGAATTATCGAAGCGAGTGTGTGTGTGTGTATAGATTTTTTAAATGACGTAATGTCTTTTTTTTAAGTATTTTATTATAAAGTACGTTTTATGGGGCAGTTGTTATTAAACTGTGGATTAAATTAACAGGAGTGGGACCTGCAAATTATCTTACTTTTACTTGATATTTTACCAGGGATTCGAATTTTTAAGCTATATTAATTACAATAAACGTCGATTTGGAACATTCGCGCAAAGGTATTATGGGTGTAATGAAATTTTCCTTATTGCAGTATATTCTCTTTTAAGTTTCGAAAATCGCCACTTTATCACCAATTCCCCAACACATTCTCTTCTCCTTAAAATAAATTCGAACTTAAATTCTGCATATCCCATATACGCGACTCACGCAACAACCAACGCTTTATATACAAAACTTATACTCGTTCTCCAGTACATAATCGGCCGAATAAATCCAATTTAATTGACCATAATCACCGAAAAGGATAAAAACAAAAATCTCTCGATACAAGCCTCCGCCGCGTCTGTTCTTATATATACATATATACAATTGCACAACGTTCGAGAAAACAGCCATTATACAGCGTGAGCAACGTGACAATCTTATATTCTCATGTATATATACTTTTATTCAACTTTTTAATTTAATTTCGATAATATGGAAGCGTATAATACAAGGCCGACACGAAACGAAACTTTTGGTCGGGACTATATACGGAGCTCCCATAAACGCACGCGGGCAATGCGTATATACGTGCAATATTTATCGGCGATTTTCGAACACTTCGATTACTCGCGCCCAGCAAGCGCAGAGAGACAGAAAGAGACTGCTGTGTATACGTACAGCTGCTTGCCGATGCAAAGTGTTATTGGTCGAAAATGCGACTAACATTTTTTTTTCTTTCGGCTGATGGAACAGTACGAATCACTTTTTCTATATATATATATACGTGTTCGTGGTTACGCTTTGTGCGTGCGGTATTTTGTGATTTTATGATGGAGAATGGCAGATGAGTATACTATGCGAAAGGAGGTATATCGTGATTAGAGGATTGTGCGAAGGATATTATGGAGCGAGAATTATTGTGTTTATTGTTCTTTTCTGATTAAGTGATAAATATAGCTATATAATGTGGTTCGTTATACATGCAAAAATAATATCACTCGTATACAGTAGACATTTGCCAATAAATAGTAATATAAAGTGAAGTAGACAATTTTTAATATGTAATAAGCGGTCATGCCATATTGCTAATTTCTAAAATTAGCGTGTGTTTTCCATGCGCACGCGCGCGTGTGTGCATGCACGCTCTCTATAATTTATTTGCGTTTCTTTTCCAACGACGCATATACATATATATATATATATAAAACACGCGAACCTTAATAATTTATTCTTACGTCAGGTTATAATGCAATGCATTTACATTGAATTAATGCGCGCGCGTGCGCAGAAAATATTGAATAAATAAAACTATACTCTGTTGACTTTGAAATCTCTTTTATATAGCTCTTTTTTGTTTCTCTTCACCTTCTTGATTATCGTCAACTATATAGCAAACGCGCGGCTCAATTTTCGAAACATAAATTTTCCATTTTTTTCCCTTGCTGTTTATGCATCATACGGGGCTATTCGAAGTTCACAATTAGGCCATAACATTTTATAACGTCGCTATATTAATCCCTGAAAATTTTAGTATACAGTAGGGTGGTGTGGATATATACAGAATGAGTCATTGTTCCATGCGGTATATGAGTCTTAAAAGGTATAAATGTTGCTTCAACGTACTCTATGGTACAATACCTATTAATGTTTTACAACCTGTGAACTACCATCAATGGGACGTATAAATATTATAAGAAATTTAGTTCGGCGTTGGTATAATTATATTGTCACGTAAATATAAAGTCAATTCTTTAAAATTGATCAAGAGGATTTTTAACTAGCTTCAATATATATACCAAATAAGGTGAAATCCTGCGTAATGAATTTACAAATCAGACGTATATTATAATACAAGTTTATCAATAGATATACCCACCAAACTCTATTGATTTTTCCAGCACCCAACAACCTTCATTATCTCTCTTCCATTTCTCGGTGTAATTGTACATTTTAACGTCACAAACTGAAACATCCTCGACACCACAAGTGCTCTTAATCTTCAAAAATTATACAAATCCCAACACCAAGTATCACTCGACCCTCATATATATACACACACCGGACATTCCATCCAATCAACGACGCAACCGGTCACAAAGAACCCAACTTCCTTATAACTCGTCCAATGAAAATACCTTCCAACTTGATATATAATTCGCGTAATAAAAGCGCATTCCTCGTTCCTCCATCGCACTTTCCTCAGAGGAAACAAATAATAATAACGGGCGCAGGGCTCTCGGTCCTCTTAATTACAGCACTGCCGTCGTCGTCGTCGTTGTCGGGTTCTCCTATATACACGTATACACTTGGCGAATAATAAAGTAGCCTCGCCGGCGTAGGTGTCCCTCTTACGAGGATCAGGATCAGGTAGAGGAATCCGAGACTAGTTAAAGCAAAGCCCGCCGCTGCCGAATTATAACGATGTATATACTTTTTTTTACTCTCTTTTGCGGTTGCGTTCTTTTTTTTGGGTTGTTTTCGGGACCGAATCGAAGGTGAATTCCGGCGAGGAGAGTCATTTCGGATATAGCGGCGTAAATGTTAATCGTCAGTGTATAAGGGTATATAGGGAGAGCGAGATGACGACTATAATTTAGAAATGATGGCGTGTGTAATTTGCACGCTCGGTGTTATGTGTAGATGTGTGTGGAGTTTTTTCTTCGAGTCTTTCTTTGTGTTATAGAATGTGTGTAAGAATGTGTAAACGCGGGTGAGAATGTAAACTATGTATGCACATCGTTGTTAATTAAAGTATAGGTGCAGGTACAATTGTATTCTGAAATTGACAGCTGTTTATGTAAGCTTCTCTTATGTAGAGTATAACACCAGTGCGATTTTTATGAAATTGGTGTACTATAAAGGAGCTTACAATCAACGTAGATATTATACATATATATGTATAAATCAAATAAAACGTACAGTGAAAACGATAAAATAGATCGCATATTTGCACAAGTGCATGGTATGAGCTCGCGTAAATTCTTCTATTCATTTGGATTACGTTAATTCAGAAAGCACACGCGATTGGGGTATGAGGATATTCGAATGGCACGGGCTTTCCAGTATATATAGTATTTTTCAGCCGCGCGCCTTGTATGTTTATAAATACATGCACAAACATTGATGAACCACTGTTGAAACATTTCAAATATATCCTAACGCACGCTCGAGTATATGTATATGTGCAAATCTCACAAACGCTGCTAAAAACTTCGAAAAATGGACCCAAAAATTTTTTTTGGAAGACACTTTCCAAATTAAGTTTTTCTTATTGGGTTGGGTGTCTAGAAAAGATATCAGTTGTTGAACAAAGTCCGTCGAAGGGTATCATTTTTCTGGGACCAATAATCAATTGTTTACCCTGGTGGAAATCCAAAACATTTTTTACCCAATAACTGACTATTTATTTTAGACTTGGTCATAAAATAGGCACTTTTCTTGTCTAGTTATTAGCTCCTGTTGAAACGCTTTTTTCCACATTATTTGAACATTAAATAGATAAAAAAATGGAGTGGCTTTTTTGATGATCGGCACAAGTTAGTTCGTGGCCATTTTAAGGGATTAAAGTTGACCATTACAGTGAGCCAAAAAATGGCCAAGTAAAAGCTTATTATTATGAAGAGGAGCGAGAGAGACAGAATAAAACGACAAAAAATGAATTTTGCTAAATATTTATGAAAGGAGTGCAGCAAACTATTTTTTAGTCTCCTTATATTGTTTTTATTTGTCTAAACTTTTAGTTATTGTTAAATTTCACCTACTTCAACGCCAAGTTTGTAAGAAAACTTGGAACGAAAATTCGAAACGTAGGTTATGTTACTCCCAATCTATTAAATGGGCAAATAATATCAGAAAAAGCGTTTCACCGGGAGCCCATAATTAGTCATTTCTCTTGGCTATTTACTGAGATTGTGCCCCATTTTTAATAGTCAAATTTCTACCAGGGTAAAAATAGCTCTAGTTTAGTTCAAAATTATTCTACCAAAGACAACTTAATAACAAATTCGGAAAAAGAAAATAAAACTAAAGAGCAAGAGCTTTCTAGATGTTTTTTCAGAATTAGAAAATGTTGAGTCCTTCAAAAGTTACGTGAGTTTGAAGTTGAACCTAAAATACACGTGGTCAATGGCTGGGACAATTGTTGACCTTTGCACACGGTTTTCGTGAATTTTTAGCTCAACTTCAAACTCACGTAATTTTTGAAGGAATCAACATTTTCTAATTCTCAAAAAAGATTTGGAAAGCTCTCGCTATTTAATTTTATTTTCTTTTTTCCAAATTTTTTATTAAGTTGTTTTTGGTGAAATGATTTAGAATTAAACTAGAGCTATTTTTAATCATTTTTAAACAATTGATTATTCGTCCCAGAAAAATGATACCCTTCGATGGACTTTGTTCAACAACAGATATCTTTTCTAGACACTCTAACCAACAAGAAAAATCTAATTTAGAAGATGTCGTAGAAAAAAAATTTTTCGGTTCATTTTTCGAAGTTTTTCGCAGCGTTTGTGAAATTTCCACGTATAGGCGCATGTATGTATATATATAGTCCTTGTGGAGCTGTGGAAACGTTATTTGAAATTCCATTGTCGGGAAATGTTTACGTTGCCGAAAGTTCGAAGCGATCTATCAATAAAAGATCTCATTTTGCCACCGCGCCGCCATCACATTCGCTCGCTCGGTCTCGTTACTTTGGATCTTTTTTCTTTTACCTCCCTATTATATTGATCTTCGTTATAGCCGCGTTGTGTATGTATGTATATATGCGATATGGTATAATAGGAGAGAATTGAAAATTCTATGCAGGTTATATTTTTAGTATTCAAATATGTACATGGAATATAACGCTCGATTATTATAGTTCAATCAATAACACCAACATTTCTATATCAATATAGTTAGCGTTACGTATATCCGTTATAATATTATAAGTCTATAATTAAATTCATATATAATATACGTTGCTCTATGAACAACAATCGACGCCCGAAAGAATCTCTATTTTAAGAAACTTCTCTATATATATTTTAATAATCTACACACCTTTTTCTTAATAATCTTCTACTACAATGTAGCAATACTGACCCCAAAAAAGGCAGTAAAGGAGATAAAAAAAAGTCAAGAAAAAAATCTCGCTTTCGCCTCGGCGTCCGTTCTTCATTTTTTTTTTTTCGACAACCGGCAATTAAATCCAATAATATATCCGAATACCCCAACTTCCTTCCCGAAATCCTCATAAACCAGCATAAAGCCAGCGCTAATTTCTCTATCTCTCTCTCGCCTGAATCATCATCACTATACTTAAAAAAAAAAGAAAAAAAAATACCCAGTCTTTATACGACGCCATAAAAAAACGTGCCGCTTTTCATCTCAGTCGACTCTATATATATATATATATATATATATATATATATACCGAAGCCCACAGGCTGCACGTCCCTTTCTCTCAACTAGAGTCTTCCCCGGATAGTCAAGTGTCCGCCTCGTAAAATCTAGTCTCTTCCTCTCTCTCCGTCCCTCTCTCTCTCTCTCTCTTTCTCTTTCCTTCTAGCGTTCATCCGTTCCATTTTACAGCGCAGCCCAATAATCGACCGTCACTCTGGGGGTTTTCGCGAAAAATCCCGCCGTTATAAAAGGTATACTATATACTTTCTCTCTCTCTCTCTCTCTCTCTCCCTCTTTCACTCATCCTGACCATTAGGACTAACCCAATGGCTCCTCAATTATTCTTTTCTCTCTCTATATATATATACACTGCACTGGCGCCTCTCTTCTCATACTTTTGTCTCCACTGCATATACCTATATTCCTACCTGAGCGTGGGTAAAAGTTTAAAGGTCCTGCAGGTATATATGAACGCACGTACTATACAGGCTGCTGCTGTCGTCGATCGGGGGAGTAAACCGGACGGTGGAATTTAAGAAGCCTGGAAAAGAGGAAGAAGAATGCCCATATATACACGAGCGTGTATACAACAACGAGAGTTTCACACGCGGGCACACCTGTATACGCATTGCGCACACTCTCTCTCTCTCTCTAAGGTATTGTCTTTCGTGCTATTATCACACGCGCGCGCGCGCCAGGACGCTGTATACAATCGAGAGACACCTGCTGTATACTCATGCTATACAGCAGTTTTTTTCAACAAGGAAATATTTCGAATTCTTGACCCTTACGTATATATATGGATCATTGGTGCTCAATCGGCCGTACTTAATTTCCTGTGTGTGGCGATGGAATTTTGAGAAAATTGCGGACTTTTGTTAATGAATACGATGAACGTGTATTTATGTGTATAGGTGGAAATTGGTAAAATCCTGGTATAGAAATTTTTGGTGAATGCGCAGGAGACTGCACAGTGACGTGTATGGGTCATGGGTTGAATGGCAAAGCTCATCAGACGTTATAATTGCGCGTGGCATTGAAGGAATATACTATATACTACATCTAGGAATTAAATAATCAGACTTCCTGTTATGTATATATTATGTGTATATATAATACACACAATTCTTTCTTTTCTTTCTCCTTTTATATATTGTAAAACGTCTAATTTGACATGAGAGTATATTTCGGTCGGTTAGGTTTTGTACAGAAACACGCGTAGTGCGGGCAATATTATAACGTTAATGGTTCTAATTAGATCGTTCTAATCCTTTACTTTTCGTTTACGTGAAAGCAGACGCATATATCCCAGTTATACGTATATATTATACGATACACATACATACATCATTATTATTATTAATGTTCACAAATGATATTTAATAATTCATCAGCACTCTCTATACACACCGTGCATCGCCGTCTAAATCCATTAATACTTCAATTAATATAATATATCCTCGTATATAATATTATTAATTCCTGACACACTAACCCCACACGCTACAAGAACAAAAAAAAAATCCACACGCTTTATTATCCAGGAAGCAATAATTACAACGAGCATTCGTGTTCCTAGATATAATATCCATAACGCGTATGAATATACAAAAAAAATCATTTTCACACAAAAAAATCACCTTCACCGCAGCAACAGAAATTTTGCTCCGTTAATCAGCTATATATACATACACATAACCACTATCTTTCTCTCTCTCTCTTTATCGCTGATAAAACCTGACCACCATAAATGTCCTGGTCTTGGGCAATTAATTAGTCGCTCGCAAAAATTCTATATAGCAAAATATGCGAGCACGCGCGTCTATCCATAAATAAAACTTTCATCGGTGGCTATACCACATATAGTATAAAAAGAAAACACATGCACATATGTATCTATACGGCGGCTTTGGTAAACAAAAGCGACGACTACGCGCGGAGACACGCGGCCGGTTACATAAATCAGGACTAGATCCAGAAGCCGGAGAGAGAGAGAGATGCAAGCGGTACCATTAAGTGATGCATATACATATATATATATATATATATATATATATATATATACACGAGCGCTTGAATTTGCCTTTTACTTGGACCGACAAGCTCGTTCGAGCGTGTATTACTACACCGGCGGGGGCGTTGTGTATACACATGCATGCGTTGCTCTGTTGATGCGAGGTTATCGAAAATCACGTTGGTGAGAGACATGCGCATGTGTATGTATGTGTGTATACGACTGTCTGGCTGAGTGTCTGCGCACGTGAACTTCGCGACAGAAATGTACGATGGTCGGTGTGATTTTGAAGTTGTAGCTGGTGAATTTGAAGGCGTAAGGTGTAATGGTGGTTGTGGATTTGATGAAAAAATAGTGTAATGAAATGAATTGACAGTTGTTTTAGTGAAGTACGGTAAATCGTTTGTGCGTGAAGAAATTTGTGTTGGTATAAGAAAAAAATGATGTGTAGTTAAATGTAAAATCGAAATATAGTGGTAGTAGGTTTTATTTTTAATGAAATGAATGGTTTGGGTAAAGAAAATAGGAATTCTACTTTACACAATAACTATAAACAAAATGTACTATTTTTTGCATTTGATATCGATTGTTGTACAAACAAGTAAAACTAGACGTCAAGAATTAGCAGCGTGTGTAAGCTATTGATTGTATATAAGTTGACTTTTGATTTTTGTAACTAAAGTACACCACCACAGAAACGTTTGTTTTATGCATATTATCTATGTAAAATAAAATATATTCTCTCTTTTTGGTAACTACACGGTTGTTAACAGTCGTGCGTAAAATTTGACCATTTCGTAAAATCTATATTTATTTTACAATCCAAATTTCTATTATTTTCTCACCAAATTGCTCATTCGTATAACTAAATAACAATATTAAATACCGATAAAGTGGCGTTTATTTTATCTCGAAGCACATCTTTAATATACAAATTTTAAAGCAAACAACTCGAAAATTTGAGATCGTTTGCACGTAACAAGCTACAATTACCATAATAATAAACATTACGTGTATATATATACGCACGCATATACCCACATGTAAACGACTTTACTCCAAAAAAACTCGGTTTTTGCACAGAGGCGGAACAAAAGAAAGAAATTTTTTCGCTATATACAACGAGGAGAAAAAAATACACGCGCCGCAGATGCAAATAAGAGCTGATTTAACCTTTATATACGCGTGTTCGAGATGTAAGATTAGGGTATAAAACAAGCCGAGATTTCTGACCGGTCGAAAGCCGATTAAAAGCTGCTTTGTCCTGCTGGTCAGTCCTGCAAATTGTACTATTTACTTTGTCTTTATTGCTACTACGATATTACAGTAATTCTATAGTGTTTCACTATACGTTGGTATATACTGTATATATTTAACCGTATTTTTCTTTATCACACCCTGCACTTTTATATACACATGAAAACTGAGTCATCAAACGCCTCTTCTCAACCACCTCGCCCACATTAGCTCGCACATCCTGTAAATATATGCGCATGAAAATTTCGCAACCACAAGACGTGTACCGTTCCTTTAAAAACATCTCCGCACACCTCGCTTTTCGATTACTCAGCTTCTTCCTTATATTTTCATCAACGCGCGTGCTCCAATTAATACCCTATAGAGTTACAAAAACTCAATTAAACCATACATATAGAAAGTTATTGCACCATATACATATTCTTCGCAATTAAGAACCACTTTTTTCTACCTCTTCTCCGCGTCACCATACCATACGTAAATCCAACCCATCCACATATATATATATCGCACATCGCACTGGCAGCACACGCATCTCCGATAATAAAAAACTATACACGGCGCCGCCATGCGAGAGCGAGCCGTAAATATAAGGCATACCTACGGTCTCCTCCTCCTCCTCCTCCTGCAGCAGTATGCACAGCACGCGAGGTGAATCTTAATCCGGCTGTTAAATTTGTAAAAGTCATGCGGCAGCGACGGCGGTGTCCTCTCCTCTCGCACGCGTCTAATCCTACCGACGAGACTCTTTGCACGCGTGTTCGGCACTGCATGTTTTCAGGACCCCAAAGGTTGTATGTATAGGGGATTATACATATAGGACAACAGTGACGGTGAATTTCGGCAAGTATATATAGGTATATACATACATACGCAGCATCGTGTTCGTGATGGAAATTCGAAATAAAATATTAAGTGCGTGTGTATATATATACGCGCGCGCGGGCGAGAATGGGCGTTGATTTATCGCGTCGTAAATTTTCTACACGTTTATCTGCGAGCGCGTGGTATATACTATACAGCGGGAAAAGTCTCCTTTGCGGTTTTTTCTAGAGCGCGGCGATTTTAAAATGTATCAATTTTCTGAGAGCTAAGAAGTGCAAGTCGTTGCATTTGTATTATATACATGTATAGTTTAGCGAAATGGATGTAAGCTATATATATATATATATATATAATAGGATTTTTATATACGTACATTTAAGTGCATTGGGGTGTATGGAAGATTGGAGTATGCGCGTGGGGAGAACGATCGAGGCTATTCGTTTTATATTTAACGTTGATCATAAAATTAGAGAAATATGCAAAACAGGTATAATTTCAAGACTATACAACGCGCTATAGAAAACCAAATGGTTTAATCCTCTTTTCCAGCTCTAAAAATGTTTTTTATTATATATATACATACAACACAGCAATAGTATAAGGTTTTCCGTATAATACTCCAGGTATAATAAAAACGAATTGAAAGCAACAACGCGCAGACACACAACCTACATCATTACCTTTTCACACCTCGTCGTCGTCTCTCGAACCCCCGAATTCTTTCGCAGTAAACTGCGCAAGCCGCGAGTGATAAGTGACTGCATGCGCACATGCCTGTAGTTCGCAACCAACGAAACCATAACTTTGAACGCGCGCACGTGAGAGACTTTCGCGCTTTTTGCGCCGCCCCCCTGCCTTAAAAAGCGAGGAGAGAAGTTACCACCACGTGCAGTATACACGAGGCTCGAATAAATTAGCCCGTTTAGTCGGTGCCAGACGAAGGAGACGCGGAATAAACAAGTTGTATACGTATAGAAGCGAGCGATCGGTTGTGCGTTGGTCAATCGAGGAATTATCGTCTGGAAAGAAACGTTGATGGGTTATTGGGTACGATGAAAGTATTGGTGTGGTTGTTAATGTGGTGGGTTGGTATGAAATGGTAACTTGTATTTAATTGAACAGTAACAGAATTCGTTGCTGCGGATTTTGGGTATTCATATATTTGTTATAAAATTAAGTGTGTAATTTTGCTGCGTACATGAGTTGTATGGGTTTTTATTTACTCTTACTTGGCTGTGTTTTTTAATGTGAAATTAAAAAATTTATCAAAAAATGCATATTAGCGTGAATTGCCGAGTAGTGGCACTCATTGCATTTTTATTACATTTAAAGTTATGCGTTGAAATTAAAATACCAAAAAAGGAAATCAGCTTCGGAAGACCCTTTGCAAAGAGATGAATTAGTTCATTTTCAATTATTATAATAATAAGTTATTTGAAAAGATTTAAAAAATTGTTTTTCACCTCTCCAAAAAGTTTTCTTGAGTTCTGACCCTTGACAGTTTTCATGAAATTTTAAATTATATAACTATTTATAAAAATGTAATAAAACTATGGCAGAACATTTATATTATAGTTTATATACCTATGGCTCACAGGTCTGATAAGTCCTCTTTTCGAGTTTCCGAGAAGAACGGGGTTTAATATGCAAATTATATGTGCGACGAGATGAGTCGCGATAGTTGACAAGTCAATTTAATACAAATATTTGTACGCTGGTTTGAGCAGGTTATACACTTTCTGATGCATTAAAAACGTGTAAAAACTCAAAAAGTATGGACTTATCTGGTTCTGCCAGGAACTGTGAACTTATCTCATAGTGCGGTTCACGTTTATTTTGGAGCGTATTCTTTACTTTAATTGTAAAACTGGTTAATAAATTACAAAATTACATAATTGTTGAATAGTATGAATTATTATAACTTATTTAAGAAATTTTTATTTTCCTAACGTCTCTATTAAATTATATTTGTATTCTACTACTACTGTAAAATTTTAAAATGTTTATAATTTGAAAGTGTATAGGAATTTCTTAAATAAATAATAAAATTATATTAGCCGTCATATTCACATTCAATTAGAATAGATAAAATAAATATAGGTACAATAAGCCAAAAAAATGATGGACTTATCCGGTTATAGCAGGCACCAAAATTAAAAAATGAACTTATCTGATTACGTTGACGTAAACTCAATGGTCCAAGAGCATAAGGGGAATAAATAGGTTGAGTTTAAAGTAGTAAAATAGTAACAAGTTATTATAAATTTAATAAAATGAATCATCATCAAACAATAGAACATAAAAGTATATAAGTTTACGTAAAAAATATATAGTGCGTAATGTACAGTTTAAAAAAATGAAAATAAAGGAATTGAAACATGTGCAGAAATCTTGCGAAGAGAGAATTCCTCACCAATTCTCCTTTGTCGCCAAAAGTTTGTGGAGTCGACCCTTGATGCACTAAGCGAACGTATTCCACACTGGGGGAGGGAAAGGGGAACTTCTTATGACGAATAGTGGCGGAAATCAGGCCATCTAAGAAAGAACCTGACACGAGGTTATCCAGGGGGTCCACGAAGCGTGAATAGCCACTGTACTCCGAAATTTCAGAGCACAGGAAAATACTTCCGTGAAGGATGGAACAAGCTTTTCGGCTTGCTTACTGGTTACCGTAAGACGATGGTAAACAATAGCAGATGGGCTAAAATATAGTTACGACGTGTATCGACCGAGCCCTGCCATCCTGAACTTCTCAGAAGCTCGCGAAGAGCATCAACGCTCGAATTTTCAGGAAAAAAGTCAGGAGAAAAACATACCAAGTAGTGCGCAATTTATTGTTGCGGACGTCAACGCTTTACGACAATATTTTTGCATGTATTGTAAGTATTAAATGAAAAAAGCCTATTTAAAGATACAAAATCCGAGTTTATCTCGATTTAGAAAAAGATGTTAACTTTAAAAATTAAAACGAAATCTTTTCATTAGAAGTAATGAAAGGACGTTTTGTACTATAAAAAACGTGGTTTAAGGCCATGAGATACCGAAAATCAACCCAATTTCATTATTTAATGAATTAACATTCGAATGTTTATTTGGAAAAATAATTTTGTCAGGCGCTCCGTATATGTAACTATGTTTAGAATTTTTTTTTTATATTCTATCAACATTTCTATGAGATATGCCCGTTTGAACCTAGATAAAAATTCAAAAATACAGATTCCTACTTACCGACATTGTGGTTTTTATTTAATTAAATAAGTTCTGAATAGGTTCTTGAAAGAAATAGATCTGTAAGGCGCTCCGTATACGTAAATACTATACTAAAAATTTTTTTTGAGTAATTCCATTAATATTTAGCAAAAGATATACAGACATTCTAAAATTATGTTGGAATGTTACATTACCTTATTAAAATATTTACTGAGTCAATATGTAGAAAAACTACGTTACCGACTGATTGGTATTGACCGAGTAATTCGTAAATCAGGGAGAGCGCTCGCGACGTCAGCATTAGGTTTTTCGCAAATATGAAAAGGGCGCGTGTCGGTTAGTCAGTGAGCATGACGCTCTGGTCACGCAGGGTCGTGCTCTCTCCCGTCCGCGACGATTTGTAACGGCTTCTTAATCTCCACTGTAATTTGTTCTTTTTATATCTAACTAATTTTATACTCAATAATTAATAAACTATTCTATCACACAAAAGTTATTACTTTTAATAACCCGAAATTCTCAAAATACCTTAATGCATTACTTTTTAACAATCGATAAATAAAAAGGTACAGTAATATGTACACGTCGTCTGCTTCAGGGCAAACTAATAGGGTTTTTTATTCTAGTCAGATTTTTTCAATATGATTCATTTTCATCTGTAGAAATCATCTAAGAACTCCAATAACAACATTACGTTTTTAGAATTAGATTTGACTAAAATATGTTTAAATCATCCCTGGTGGATATCGGAACCATTTAATAGCTAATATATGACCATTTCTATTAAAACTTGCTTTGTCTCCCATTACTTGGCTATTTAATAGATTGAAAAATAGACTGACAATGAGTTTTTCAATGTCAAGCACAAACTTGTTCTTCAATATTTTAAAGGTATTAAAACTGATCAGTTTGACGTCCGCAACAAATGCCAACTTTTTTTGAATTTCTTTACTTTCGACTTTTTTCCCCGAAAACCTCGAGCGCGCTATGCAGAAACCCGCGACGTCACGGCTTCCGATGGGCCGCACCCTTGAACTGCGATTTAAAAGTATAGCCAATCTGTAGGCTTTTTGCTGCCGCCTTACGGCAACCTGGTAGCGAGTGCAAAAAGCTCATCGTTCCACCCTTCAAAGTATTTTGCTTCGCTCCGAAATTTTGGAGCACGCTCGATCTTGGTGCTCCGACGGAGTCGGACCTTCTTCATCAACACTCAGAGCTAACTCCTCTTCTGGAGGACTCATTTCTTGACTAAAAAATCTCAAGTGAGATCTCTTGTTTCTCTTGTGTCAATTTCTCACTAGAGATTATTCTCCAGATGCTGCGGAAAACCTATATAAATATAAAATTGTTATTCAATATCGGAAATCGCCTGTTAGGATGTTTTGCCCACTATAGATAAACTGAAAAAGACATTTGAACTATTCGGTCTTAATACTCGACACCACAAACTCGAGACGAATTGAACTCACTTATACTCTACAAAAGACTGAATTACTCGAACTTCAGTTGAATAGTTCGAAATGATCGAACAATTTGAAATGATCAATAGTAATTCGAAATGGTCGAGCAGTTAGAAATAATCAAGTAGTTTGAAATAATTGATTAACAAGAAATGGTCGAATAAGCCTGATTGAACTGTTCGATTTTTGTAACTATTTGAGATCATAGAAGAGTTCAAAATAATTAAACTATTGAAGGATTGATCGGAAAGGAAGGATAATTGATACGCAAGTTGCGAGCGAGTGCGAATTTTTCACAAATGGAAATATTATGACAGATACGAGGGCAAAATTATTAACATAAAAATATAGAAATTATATCCTTCCTTCGCGCCAATATGAAAATTAAATAATATCTGTATTCTTATGATAAATAAAATATAGTAATTGAAAATAATATAAAGAATATTTTTTATTGATTCGAGTAATTCAACGTAGATCCAATAATTTAATATAAATCGAATTTACTTGAACACGAATGAAATAGTTCGTCTTAGCTTGGTGAGAACGAGTAGCTCGATCAAGTTGAAGTAATTTTATGTAGTTTAGATAGTTTGACATAGTACAAATAATTACATAGATACACTTAAAACTTGCCAAGTTCAGTACTCGCGCACCCCTATTTAGAAACGTTTTAAACAATTTATCAATTTTTTGTCAATGATATATGACATGTCAGGTGATTTCTCTGCTGAGAATATTAAAAATATATTTTAAAATTTAAGCCAAATCCGTGATTCGGATCCTCCTAACACTCTTCTTGTGACCACTAATACTGTAGTGAATATAATAAGGAAAAAATACATTATTTCATTATCATCGATATACTCAACCATCAAAAGACTTTATTGCTTGCTAGCACGTTGATTAATTCCAAAACGTTAAGAGAAGAAATAGAAATAGTTATAAAAAATATTACATTATTTGTAGAAAACAGACCAGAAGACAATAGTAACTTTTAACTGGGCAATTAATATCACTATCTAATCTTTATGGTTTTTTTAATGAAAAATATCAAGTATGAAAAATATTTTAAAAAAATTATATTTTACATCTAACCATGATACTTAGTTTTCAGATACTTCCACATATCGTCAGACCCGAGAAACGCGTGGCGGTGAGCTTTATGCGACGGCCATGAGTATGCAACTCTCTCCAACGTATTCACATTGATGTGACATTCTAAATGGTACAAATTAACTAGAACAATAAGGAATCATAATATTAAAAGGAGGGTTTTAACAGATATTGTTTCGACCGTACTATGTATTTATAACTTTTAAATTGGCGATATTCAGTTGATTAAGACGTTATTTGAATGATATTTCTAAATTCTAAATCTTACCTTATTAAAAAGTCGACTATTAAATTTGCACTTCAAATGCGTTGAAATGCATTCAAAGGTTTACTCAGAAAATAAAAAACTTTATAAATTTATGAAGAAATTACTGGATATGTGTATAAAACCATAAATCTTTTGTGATTCGAACGGAAATTATTTAATTAATACTATAAGGATATAAAAATTCTAAATAATCCCGATAGTCGTATGAATGTATGGCGATACAAAATTAATTACATTTTAATAAAAATAACCTCTTATTGCTCTCATCTGATAATATCATTAAAACTTTCTAAAAATGAATAAATAAGAAGTAGCTTTAAATTAAAAACAATAATTTGTTAATTTTTTTAATATACACTTTTTGAGATCGTGAAAACATTCATTATCGAATATTCATTATCGAATCAGTAAAAATTATTTCTTCATCAATTTCATTCAGTGAACGGCTTTCTACGTTATACCGAGAACAAAGTGGTCCTCTCACGACGTTATCAGAGAACGTATGTCTCTATACGATTGCTGCAATTAAAATTTGACAACGAGTAAACTGATTTATATATGCTCTACCCATAAATATACACATACCACTCTTCATCATACAAAATAACCATGATTTTTAAATTCCATATACATCCTTTATTCAACCTCTTTCTTTTTCTAAACCTCTCCACATTACAATGTTAACTACCGCACCGAAACTCAAAAATCCAGAAGCCACACGCATTATATACCCACATCTTTACGGCATTTCTTTCACATGTACAGATACTTATACTTACACCGACACAACACACAGAGACAGTCGCTAACTCAATTTCCAAGCACGTACATTCGGTAGGGTATAAACAGTAGCCGCCGCGTTGCCTCGCAAGATTATTCACTTCTTAGAGAGTTAGCAACTCTCACCGTCGTCGGCATATCCTTTGCGCCTCGCGCTCTTCTCATATGAACCGTTACATACACGTGCCATCGTGTCTCGCACACGCGCATCCATATAGCATTTCGCACGTGCTGTTATATACCATACAACCGCGAAAGCTTTCATATTATACGTGTGCGTTATCAATGCTACCATACGCACTGATAATATGGATATATAAAAGCATGGTTTATGCATCAGCAGGATATACAGCAGAACCTCGTTTTTTTTTTATTGTGTATTCCTGGGATTAAAGGGGGTATGCAGGAAGAAGGTATAAATTCACCGCGTTGATATATAAATTTTTTTAAAACGCGCGCCACTCGTGTTTCACTTTAAGATGTGTGTGTGTGTGTGTGTCTGTATATATAACCCCGAGTTTTTCGGGCGCACATGCAGTCGCCGTAAAATAGTTATATACGCTCTCGCGTACTTAGCGTAAATATAGACGCGAAGTCTAATCAATTTTCCTTTATCGCACGGAGCGAGCGAGCGAGCGAGCGCGAGAAACCGGGAATGCAACTTTGCGCTATAATAAGTATTATACGCGTACGTGTATATATATATATGTAAAAGCGTTCGATTTAAGAACAGAAATTGGCTATATAAATACTTTTTTTGTTCGCTCATTGCGTAGTAGCGTAACCGAAAAAAGCGACTCTACATACGCGTATAAAGACCTGATCGTTATATAGATTTTTATATACACGCACGCATATACAGGCGTACATGCGAAACGAGCCTGGCATGTAATTTTGTTTGTTTTATAAGTATATACACACGCATATACATAAGCCACATCGCGCTGCTTACGTATATAAACGTATACCACACGCCTATAATAATAATAAAAAGAGATAATTTTCAATTATTGGCGTTCACAAAAAAACCTTATATATACGCGTATACGCAGCGGCAACCTCGATTCGCTTTATTTTAATGCGGCGACTACGGCGCGGCACGCGTATATATATATGTACATAAAGATAAGATTGTAATATACACGCATACATTGAAATTTCCAGGTTTGCGTCGCGCGCACAAATACACACTCAAACTACACTGTTTCAATAACCTTCATTCATTCACGCGCACGGGCATAGTCGCACGCGGCGAGACGACTTCATCTCTTTCTCTCTTTCTCTTTCTCTTTCGCCATATAAGCTTCATAAATATTCCATTGAACCTATACACTATATATGTATTATAGATACACGCGAATTTGCATCTAAAATATATAGTTAGGCATGTGTAAACCTCTACAAAGCAGTGTAATATAGCAGTAGTACTAATGATAATAATAATAATAGTAGTGCAAAGAGAGGGCGTTTGACATATCGACACGTACAGGTATATACGCGAGAGAGATACAACTTCATCCACGCAACCCGCGGTGGCAGCCCACGGTTATATACAAGGTATATACATATATATATATATATGTATCACACACGCCGCGTGAAACCTTATAAGCGCGACATACCGCGGCTGCTGCTGCGCTGCTGTTGCTGCTGTTGCACCCGATAAGCCGCTCATCGAGGCACGCAGGCGTAATAATTATATCCCTCGTTCTCTCTCTCTCTCTCTCTCTCTCTCTTGCTACCTTATATTACATATACACACACGTGTGTAAGTATAGATGGTAAGCGACAGCTGCATGTGGGCGCTCTCGCTTGTATCAGAGAGAGAGAGAGAGAGAGAGAGAAATACCTATACGCATACATATTCGCACACCTTTATATGTATATATATATGATGCATGCAGATGAACGGAAGAGAGGGAAAAAGACGAAGGAGAGCGGTGGATATATATATATGGAAAGAAAAAAAAGGAGCACGCCATGCACATACGCGCTAATTGAGCCGGCACGCAATTAGACAAAAGGATACGGGCCGATGCTCTCTCACTCACTCACTCTCTGGAGAAGTGTATATATATATATATATATATAGCTACCGCTGTGCCCGTCGACGAGGAACCAATGAACCGGCATGAGACGGAGTAGAGAAGCATTCGCACACGCACGCAGGAGAGAAGAGACGAGAGAGAGAGAGAGCTATAGTATGCGTGCGAAGGTGCGTGTGCGCGCTCGCGAGTGAATGAGCGCGGCGAGCGAACGAGGCGCGCAGAGTCCAAAGGGACCGCGAGAAGGTATATATCCGCGCGCGCGCGCGCGTTCTGGCTCGCCTGCTGCGGAAGAGAGAGAGCGAGATGCCGAGGGAGAGATAGGAATTAAGAGCGCGAGCGCCCGTGTGTGCGAGAAAGAGAGAGAGAGAGATGAAGAGGGTTACTATATGGATAAGAGTAAGAGAGAAAGAGCGACTGCTCGGGGTCCCCCCTTTCCTCCTCCTCCTCCTCCACCTCCTCCTTCTTCTCTCGCGAGAAAGAGAGAGCGAATGCGCGACGAAACGCGCCGCGCGCCGCTCTCAGCTTGCTTGCTTGCTTGGCTATATGGTAGAGAGAGAGAAAGAGTAAGAGAGAGAGAGGACGTATAGTACTTGTTCCTGCACTCGCGCCCCGCGCGGACACACGGCGGCGGCGACGGCGGCCGGTGTGTTCTCTCTCACACACTGTGTGTGCGCGCGCCCGCGAACGACGACGACGCGCACTGTCGCCTTTATATATATACATAGATCTACGTACGTGTATAGGCATATATATATATTATATTATCCGATTTTACACGTTGACCGATGTCAATATAATACTGTGGTTTATAATAAAAGTGCGGGGTGTACAACGTGTATAGGGGAAAAAGTGTAATAATGTACCAATGTAAGTGCTGATATAGGGTTATCCAAGAGAGAGAGAGAGTGTAGAGCCGCAGGACCCCGAATGTAGTCCATTGGAGAGTTTTTACGCGCGTGTGCACAGTGGTAGCAGCAGGTATTTGGTATACGGTTGGATATACTCAGAGGGAGAGTGTAATATAAAGGTTCTGTGGATTGCAGTAGTGTCGCGGTTTCTTCTTCTCTGGTACCAGTGCAAGGAGACGGTTGTTGTTGGTGCCAATTCTAGGTGTGTATAGGTAATTATATTATTAGAGTGTTAAGTGATACAGTTATATATAGATGTTATAAGGAGATAACGCTTATTAATGATCTACAGTTATATATACGTATAGATATGTAAATAGGAGCGGAGGTTGGTTGTTGTGTTTTTTTTTTCTAGACCGTGTGCGCGCAGGTTAACAGCGTGGGTGTAGGTTATATATATATAGGCGTGATATAGAAATTAACCGTGTGAAATATTTAGCTATACAGTGGTATATACGCGGGGGATTAACGATTTCCGTGGTTTTATGTATTATATAGCAAAACGTATGTGTGTGTGTGAGATATATTAGGTGGTCCCGTACGATGTTCATGCGCGTTTTATTATCATGTAAATTCTCCGCTCGTTAGAGGTTGCGTTTACGCATATACATACGTACGTACGGGAACTGGGCGAATACCATGGGATTAGGATATTATTATATGCGAAAGTGTATGGTATTCGATATAATTGTGGAGGGAAAAAAAAGGAGCTTGTTTATTCATTGAAGTGGTGTGGGTATATAACTGACGATCGTATAAAATGTGGTTACGGATGAGGTGTTGATGCGGAAAATTATTTTTATATACGCGATTATTTCGCCTGACGCGGCCGTTTACGAGCCGCGTAAATTTCCAATGTAAAATAACTGGGTGTATATATATATATATATACGTATAGCTTTCTTGTGTAAGTACGCGTGCTCGATGATCGAGAAATCGGAACAATATATATATATATTTATATCCCGGATAAGTACGCACTTGTATATATATATAAAAGAAACTACGCGTAATTGCCTCATTTACATTTTCCATTTCAGTGGTTTATAAAATTCTCATAAACCACTTTACGTCAATTTCACTTGAAGCAGAGAGTAATTCAGAAAAAGTCGCGCAAAACCTCGTAACAACGACACGCACATCACAGTCCGTATATATCTGTGTATAATAGAATTTTCTCGTTACCAAGTGCCGCGGTGTGACGATCATAATGATGATAATAATGATGATGATGATGACGACACACAAAATATCTCAGAAACCAACAAAAACCACGCGGCCGAAGACTAAACTACTTTTTGATCCAACGTCCGCGCGCGCGTGTTCCCACGGGCAGTAGTCATGGCATATATAAAGCAAAAAAAAAACTATATATACACTCTCAACCGACACACACTCCTTGCGATTATACACACATACAGGCAGGAACCAGCCGCACACACTCTCTCTCTTGCAGAATCTAAAAAGACCATCTCTCGACCACTGCACTCTCCGACACACAATAAAAATTTCAGGATCTTTCTCTCCTTCTCCTCCCCTTAATCCATTAGCCCACAGGAGAGTGACTATATATATATACAAGCGCGTGTATATATATATGGGGGCCTGATACCAAGCATGAAGCTTGTCTTAGAAATATATACGCGGCTCTCTTATCTGATTGCCAGCGGATCGCTCGCGCGCGCAACTAGTTTTACTGTTATATGCCGGTGCTGCGTATACGTACATATATATATATATATACATATAACTGACCGGTAAGATTGATCCGGAATCCAATCTACGCGCAGGTGAGGGGCGCGCGTACGTTCTTTTCTTTTCGTTTCGTTTCGCTCTTTTATACTACTCCGGCAAGTGTGTGTATATGTATGTATATATGTATACGCGTTGTCGATCGGCTTCTGGTCAATAAAACTGTCAGTGCACACGAATGAGTGTTATTGATGGTAATCGATTAAAAATGAGGTATATATACGCGAGAGGATGTGAAGGAGTATAAGAGTGAGAGATTTTTCCGGCATTTCGGATTGGGTTAATTAATTAGGGAGAGGGGAATCGGTTGCAATGAAATGTATGGGGTAGTGAGAGAGAGAGCAGGTCTGCATGGAGTAATTGAGGCTGTAAAGTCTGAACGTGCGTGTGTGGTATGGGCAGCGATCTTTTGAGAGAAAAACTTGATCTGATTTACATAACAGCGCGAGAGAAAACGTCCTTTTTATATATATATGTATATATACGTGACCGCACGATTAATTGGTTTAATTGCATTGAGATAAATGGGAACAATTATTTCGCTTATTAGTGAGATATAAATTATACGGAAAAAACCCATCGATGTACAGTTATTTCCTCAATTCTATACTACTCTAATTGCCATTTCCACTATACTATCTTTCTACATCCCGCTAAAAATTCTTCTTTACCGTATACCAGAACAATACATACTACTACATGTCCATCCTCAAGTAAACCTACAACAGCAGCAGCAGCACCTTCCTAATTAGACACCCCAACTCATCATGGTCCAAAGGCACACACACATACACTCGAGGTCGCTTTATCAGCGTATATACCACCAACCCCGCACCGATCGCTGCATTATTATTCGCGCTTGCTCGCAAAGTCTATATATCTTCAAAGCGGCTCTTTCAAGATACCGCATGTATATGCGATATCGCACCACGTATATATATATATATACCGTCGCTAGCTCTCTTCTCACCTTTCATTAATTTATTTGTCAGTCAAAAAGCGCGCGCTCACAGGAAGAAGAAGAAGAAGACGAAGAAGAAAGCGAGATAAAAGACATCGTCGTCGTCGTCGTCGTCGGCAACGGCTATACGCTATACTGGCGGTTTTTCGCCTTTTATCCTATGCCGCGTGCGCGCGCGCGAGGCTCGCTATATACCTCCTTCTTTTTTGCTCGCCCCCCGTCTATTCTCTTCGACTTTGCTTCCCTCCGGCTCTTCGCTTTGGCTTCGTGATATACATATATATACACGTACGTATAGGTATATGTACGTGGAGAAAGAGGAGACCGAAAGGCGAGCCGACGAATGTGTATAATGTGCGATTGGGACGTTAAAGCGCGCGGCGGGGGATAGAGAGAGAGAGAGAGAAAGAGAAAGAAAGAGAAGGTGAAGAAATCGCCGAGCGCTGTAATGAGCCGTAATGGATCGGCGTGCTTGTATATATAGGTATATATACTATATAGCATTGATCGTGATTTTTGGTCCACATACCTTCTCGCCATTATACGATCTGCTCGTTATATTATACATTAATACACGTGAGGATTTAATTGAGACCGTATGCGTGTACAAAATTATCTTTCGGCCCTCGTTTATAATAAACTATATATATATATATATATACACGTGAGGGACGTTATAATACGATTTTTCTCTTTCGTCTTTGCGCATGACCGCGTGTATATATATATATATATATATATACGTTTGTACTCTCACGTATTTATACTTGCACGCACGTGCGCGCCGTTCTTTTCATCTTTATATACTCGCGTGGACCAGAAAAGAAAGAGAGGAAAAGGCTATATGTTTTAAGGGCAAATATATACACGCCCGCAGTCAATTCCCACGTGCAAGAGCTTGCGTACATATATATGTGTATTATTAATTATACATGTGTGCGTGTGAGATTTTTCCGAACGCGCGCGCGTTTACTTTTCGATTTCAAACAGAGAGAAGAGAGAGAGAGAGGAAGTAAAGACACGGCGGTGAGGGCGGAACCCTTTAAAGACTCGGCGCATACACCACGTGTCTGCAAAGCCAAACATAAATCGCCGGATATTTGTACGTATATGTGTATATATATATACACACAATAAGTATATATATATATATGTAATATGCGAGGTCGAGGTATATATATATATAGGTATACATGGCGGAGGGAGGTTGGAAAACCTTATACACTCGCGCGCGAATCGAAGGCTATTATATATATGTTACGCGTTGCTGCTGCTGGTACTGCAGGTGATGATGATGATGATGATGATCGCCGCGCGCGCGTACACACACGAAGAAGAAGAGGAAGAAGTAAGGTGAACGGCCCCGTGAACTTGCGCGCGCAAGGAGAGAGAGAGTCGCGATGGTGGTAGTGGTGGTGGCGGCGGCTATTTCTTCTTATCTGAAATTGGCTGCGAAGGATATTCCAGGTGCATATATATATGTGCTGGGCACGCGCGCGATCGGTAAACCTTGAAGAGAGTTGAAGCGAACCGATGCGATGGTTTTTCTATGTATAAACGTTAGTATATATGGTTAATTAGCGCACAGTGGTTTGTAAGATAGTTCATTATATGTATAGAGAAAGCACGCGAAATAGAGAGATGATTATAGGTGTATGGGGTATTTGAAGCAAGAGCTAGAGCGTATGTTGTTTGAAAACGTGATGTTTTAGAAAAGCTTTGATTACGTTCGTATACTATGCTATATGGGTAAGATATCATTATATTATGGGGATATAATATATGTATGAATAACAAACTCGCGATGTATTTACAGCTCCATGTAAGTCGTTATATACTTTTAACGTGTCCGACGAACTATTTTTGTCTGCTCAAACATATATATATATATACGAGCTCGCGCGGGGGGAGGTTTTTAAAGGGAGGTGATAAAACCGGTAGCGATCCAGTTCTCGCGTTTTTATTCTATAGAGGGCGCGCGCGGGAGTATAAAAAAGTCTTTTACAAGCTGCGGCTCGCGCACGAACGAGAGCGAAAAAAAGAAATAATTTTCTCAGAAACGCGCCGCAACCGAGCCTTCGTTAAATATCGTTTTTATGACCATTCGCTAGAAGTGTCTGTATATATGGTTTCGAAACTTCCTAAAAAAATTGCCTAACATTTATATATATATACGTACTATGAATAAGCCCTACAATATAGTATAGGACGTATCTATGTACACCTCCCGTATACCCTATCACTTCTATACCAGCCTCTTTCCTCATCACTTCGCGTACAGTACATCGTATTATATACACCGCGTTCCCTGAATTTCTCCATTCTTATCATCTATATATACTCTACCATACCCTAAAATCGTCCGTCTCTTTGTATATACCTCACCGCACCCATAACGCAAACTAGGGCGCATTAACTTACCTCAAATATATATCTATACATTTACACATATACACATGCCTCTCCCTTTTCTCTCCCATATGAAAAAAAACGAAATTCCTATACACACACACACACATACTCCCAACAGTTCTCCCACGGCAAAACAGAGCCTATATCCTATATCTCTCACTCGACTTCGCTTGTCAATTAAACCGAAATCAAACGCCGCGAGAGCAGCGTATCTTTATCTTCTGCCGACGCGCGCGAGTAGAGAGCGATCATGCAGAAGGAAGCCGACACTACTATAAGCTGACCGAGAGCCTGAAGACATCTAAGGCAAGTGGGTGCTTCTATACGAGTAAACGACGCTGAGAAGGAGTAGACAGGAAGATACGAAGGAGTGTGTATATGTGTGTGTGTGTGTGTGTGGGAATTGGTTGGCTCGAGGGTGAGAAAGCGTTGAGTATATATGCGAATGGTATATTATATATAGGTTTGTTGGCGAGGGAATTGAATATATTTAACAAGCTGTGACGTTTGATTAGCTGTTTTTGTTTGTGTATTATATATATATATATACCGTGGTGCTTTCTTTTGTACATGTTGGTATCAATGATGTAAAATTGATATACAATCTAAAGTATCTCTAACATTTTAATCTATGCCAATCATATATATACTAATACTGGTACCACTTGTCGACGCGGTCGCATAAGATATCTAGAACCTCGGTTACCTTCTTCTTCTTTTTTTGTAGAGAAATTTGCTTTCCTATTTACGAGAAAATCACCGCGCATCATCCCGTATAGAATGCAGTAGTATTACCCATAACAAGAAAAATCCCTACTACTATACCGCATCACCACCACCGCGCACTTCCACCGGAAAGCATATATATAGCAAGAACCCGACTCTTCGATAGTTTCTCCGCGAAAAAGATCTCGATTCGCGCGATCCGCGACGTCGCACCAATCCGTTAACAATTTCTCAACCGCACCGTTACAATTGGCAGAAAAAAGATTGCGTGCGTGCGCACGTACACAGCTCGTCACTCATTCCTCTGAGTTCTTTTTCTCTGTATATATCGACAGATAGTGATCGGCGGATGAGACGGACGTGAGTTGAAGTCTTAACGTGCTAGTATCATCATCATCAACTATAAAAGGGATCCATGGATATGAACGCTACTGTTGTGGTACTATCGGGGAGCTGTGCCCCCTGACCCGGAACATATATCTACCCTGGATAGCCATGTCGTCCCGTACACGGTCTTGGCCACGATCCGTGAGTATTACATATATACACATGTTTTTCTTTCTTTCTTTTACACGTCAAGTGTATATAAGTCAGTTTGCTATCTGTATATACGCGGTCGCACCTACTTTCTTCGTGAAAAAAAAGCGGCGCCGCACGTGTGTGTATAGTGTATACATGTTGTAGTACACAGCTGCGGACGCCTGTTTGTTTTTTTTTTTTGTTGTTTTTTTTTTCGTTACACGAAGGTATGTGAGAGTGTCGCGCGAGTGTGCGCCGCGCGGTTGTATGTTGTTAGGTTCTTGTGCAGTTGTAACACCTGCGCGCGACTTTCAGGTGAAAATCGTTCTTGACATTCGACTGCTGGTGCTGTTGCTGCTGCTGATCGAGTTGGTGATTGGGGCACGCAGTGGCACATGGATGTGAGTATGAGAATTGTTCTTTTTATGTTGTTATAATATAAATAAATAAATATTGTACAGTGAAATTTTTTTTATTTCAAAACCGATAAATTATTAAGATTTTTATCTTTTCATGAGATGATTATCGCGAAATAAAATTTTAATTGATAAATCAGTTGGAGAGAAATGTGGAGAAAGTTAGAGAGATAAATGATATTCTTTCAATATGATCCTCGGAAATTGCATGTCTTACTGTACTTGTCTGTTTCTACTGCATGTTTGAAATGTAGTCGTGGTTATGAAAACTCTATACAGTCGTTGGGATATTACATTCCTTCGCATTCTAAATAGTACATTATGCATTTTAATAGTCATATTTACCCTATAGCAAAATGCAATACTTGGTTCGTTAGTCATTTTTCATTCATTACAAATACTATTACAATTTTTTACAATCCGTCTAGAATCTAGAAAAAAATTTACTAAAAACCTTTTTTTTTACCAATGAATGACATTCAAATTAACTCGCGTAAATAAAATCGTTTATTTGAGATAGCCGTTTGCGAAAGCTCATACAGTGATAGACAATTACAGACACTATAGAATTTTGTATAGGTATATGAAGTTCGAAAATGTCGTATTTTTTCTTTTTTTGTATTACAAATACATGTGATTGAAAATAAATTTTTAAAGCATACAACATGACAAAGTTTAGATCTCTATATAAAGCTAATATAACACTATTTATTTCATTTTAAAGGTTGTTAACAATAACTTTTGACATGTATTTGTTTTCAAAATTTTACTCGAAAAAACTTTCGATTGTGACTGCCATAAATCTCGTGAATTTTTTAAATATTTTCTTAGCCATTAAACTTTTCCAATTTAGAAAACGTTAGTCCTTTCAAACCACAATTTTATCATTTACACTATTACATTTAACTATACTCAATCCACCTCTATACCATTTTAACGCTTACACAATATTCTCCAACCATTCATATAAAACCTATCACGTTTACTATACCAACCATTACACCTACTCCAGCCATTCTGGTCTACGAGGCATATCGCTTCTAGAACCAAGCTCCAGCAGTGGTTCAAGCTCGCCATCATCACCTAGCCAACCTATCACAGATGTTCGCCTAGTAGAAGCACCAACGCTCTGTAGCTCTCTCAAAGGTTTATCCCAGGGTCAAGACAAGCTATGCCAGCTATCGCACGACCACATGCCAAGCGTAGCTCGAGGCGCTCGTGCTGGTATCCACGAATGCCAGTACCAGTTCCGTCACCGCAGGTGGAACTGTTCCACCCTCGACGACGAGACTGTCTTCGGGCCTGTACTCGATATCGGTAAGTTTATATATATGTATAATAGTGTAATTACCATATATATATATGTGTGTGGGTATATGTACGTATAACTGTGAAACCGTTACGTTACGAGTGACGGTACAGCGCGAATAGTTGCGCAAAAATTTTACAACGCGAAGTGCAGAGTTAAAAGCGCGTCGTCGTGTGGTGGCGTTGTTTTTTTTTTGTGTAATGGACGCGTCTGGCGAGAGTGTGAGGTAACTATATACGCTTTTCAGAATTAAAGTGAATATAACTGTCGTGCGTTATGCGAAGATTGATGGTGTATATAGACGCGCGCGCACGGTGCATTGAAGCGTTCGGGAAACGTTATAAAGTTTTCGTGAGAATATCTTGAGTACGTGCGTGTGACGTGGTAAAATCGTATATACGTTTTTAACTGATGTAACGATGTACATATATATACGATACTTTTAATCTTTTTTTTCTTTTATACGATATAAAAAAAAGCTGCTCCGTATTTAAGGGAAAATAATGTCATCCATTAAAATATTCGACACGCCACTTTCTTATACCAAAAAATAAAAAAAAACAAAACACGATCAGAATCCCGTATTAACAATAATTAATCGGCCGCTGGATCCGACCGATATATATATAGGTAATTGAGATCTTCAAAGCTCGTATATTAATGTTCGCGCGTCAGTTCGTCGTATAATGTACACGCGTGTATTTAACCGAGCGATAAAAACCTGTCGTCGCGGCATAATTTAGCCGTAATCATAACGCGTTTAAAATTCCTCTTTCCTTAACCCTCGCACATACATACATACGCTCGCGGGAATACAAATTACAACAAGATCGTGCGCGTACGTATATATATATATATATATATACACGCGCGCGCGGAAATTACAAGCCCTGTCGTCAATCGTTCCGCGTTCGCGCAATAACACAATCGAAAATTCGCCTTTAAAAGGCAATATAATCCTCCGACGGATATATATATATACATACACACACGGCATCGATAAATAAAACCGCATTAAACTCGCACGCGTATATATACACGTGTATAAATTCTTCTCAACGCGGTGTGTCGCATCGAATCCTATATGTATACATACACATGCGAGAATTGCGACCGCGTGTGTGTATTTCCGGCACGCGTATACATAAATTAAGATCGCGAGAAAAAAAAAGATATCGGTGCGCGATCGTTGCCGAAATAAATGTATGTACAAATATATTATATGCCTTAAATAATGTATAATTCTTTTTGGGTCGCATGTCGCGCAGCGAGTCGTGAGACAGCGTTCGTACACGCGATAACAGCAGCTGGTGTCGTGTACTCATTGGGACGTGCCTGTAGGGATGGTCAGCTATCGTCATGTGGCTGCTCCAGGAGTGGTAGACCTAAGGATTTGAACAAGGAATGGATCTGGGGCGGATGCGGTGACAACCTCGAGTATGGATACAAGTGAGTGTACTTATAGTACGTGCCGGGTTATTTGCGTTGAGGAATTCTTTTTTTTCTTTTAGGTTTTTATGGTAGAATCTTTCATTGTGTATATATATATATTGGTGAAGGGCCGGACGTTTACGATAATTCTGAGTATAACACGGGTGGGGTGATCGCGCGCCGAATTTATTGGTTGTAATTATATTGTGGTATCGCTGCTATATATGTGTGAATTTTTATTGGAGGTGTAATTTTCAAGGTGGGAATGGGTGAATGGGTTGGTTGTTGGTAAAGGGGGTCGGCGACGTGGCCCCGATCTTTGGGTTATTTATGCGAGATTGTGTTGCGGATTTTCATTGCGGGAGATATAATTATTTGAAGTGCTGGACGATTTATCGGTGGCGAGGTTTATTCGTGTCTTGTAAGTGTGGTAATAATGAAACCATTTTATATATATTATATTACGGTTTGGGAGAAAGGCGTAAATTGTCGTTGATGGTATATGAATCGAGGTATATATTATATGGTATATTTGTTAATGAATGAGAAAATATTTAAATGAATCGTTGAAATAGTTGTTATTGAATTGTATTACGGGACTCGTTTTGTATTTACTTGAATGTTGTTAAGCAACTTATTGCTATATGTTTAATATAGTATTTAGCTTTCTAATTATGTAAATTGTATTTTTCGAATGTTTCTATGATAGGTGTATAATAGTCACATTATCGTTTATGGAAAATACCATACACATATACCGGATATTAAAAACCAACTAATCATAAAATCTAAAATATTAAGGAAAATGCAAAATGAAATATCTTTTACTGAATAGTAAATAGATCTTGCCAGATCAATTGGAAACGTTTTCAACTACCAGAAGTAGTCTATTTGTACCAAAAATCATAGTTTTTCCAAATAATAATGTACATTATTTATTGCGGATTTCGCGGTTCTACAGAAAAATGTGAACCTTTCGTTTGAAATATTTTCTAAAATGCATTTTTCGATCCCTAAGTGACCTATTCAAGTTGACCTCCTGCTAATTCGCTAAAGTTTTTTCACCTTGAGGAAGATGTAGATGAATGGTTTTCGGAGATCCGGTATAAGTTTTGTCTAATTTGTCACACTGATCATATATAATTCATCTAACTTCAAGAAATTCTTACGTCGTGATCATGAATTTGTTTAAAACTTCCGAATGTTCTTTCTTAACCGACAAACTGTATCCTGGTTTTCAAATGTTGCCTTATTGATCTCTATTCACAAAGATGAAATAGTTTTTTGTAATATCTAAGAGAAATGATAGTTTACAAATACCTAGATAAATTGCTGACTAAAAGTATTAGAATAATTATACAAACGTGAACAGAAAATAGTGAAACAGAACTATAATGGAAGCATTGATTTGTATAGAAATATTCACTAGAAAATTAGATAAGCTTATACAAACTAACATAAAATAGTTGAACATTTTTCCTTTTTCCAACGATGTTATGGGCAACTTATTTCTATTTCTATGAACTATTTTCCCTCATAGATATTATAAAAAAAATGCACGATCTTCATCTTTGATCAATAAAAACCTAAATCGTCAGTACATTTCTTAGATCTAAAAATATCATCATAAAATTAAAGCCAAATCCATGATATAAATCAAACGGGAAAATCCTCCTTTACAAATACTCAACCACACGAAAACAACACATTTAAACCCCAATTAAAATCCCTCTCTCTCTTCCCATTAAAAATCCACAGGTTCGCCCAATCGTTCGTCGACGTGCGAGAACGCGAGCGCAGCTACAAACGTCGGAGTCGAGAACACGGCAAGAGTCTGATGAATCTCCATAACAACGAAGCCGGTCGCAGAGTAAGTAACCATCCATGCTTGCACACAATATTCTACATATATATATATATATATATATATATATATACCGACCACTCGTACCTCTTACTGCCCTACAATGTACGGCACACGTGCCGTAATAATATATAATGAGCCTCCAAGGCAAATTTATATGTGTGCTACTGCTCACAGGCCGTGATTAAGAGATCCAAGGTGACGTGCAAGTGCCACGGGGTATCCGGAAGCTGTAGCCTCATCACCTGCTGGCAGCAGCTAGCCTCGTTCAGGGAGATAGGTAAGTAGTTACATACCGCACTGTGTATATATAGTTATATATATATATATATATATATATATATATATAGGCAAGGAGGTTTTATTTTTTTGCACACGGTGCGGTATCGTAAATGCACGCGCGCGTCGTGTGGCATGCAAGGAGAGTACGGGTATGAATGTAGAGCAAGCTTTTTGTCAAGATGTCTGCGGATGTTGCTTGGGTTTGTTTAGGTTGTAATTATCCTATGGTGAATGGGTATAGGGTTGTTAAAGTGGGCTGTATTAGGTGTTGTGCGGCTTTTTGAACGTGAGTTGTTTTTTTTTTTAAGAGCTTTCGCTATATATGGTTTTATAATAGTGCAAAGTAGTATAGTTAAGATGTAGGAGTGAAACGGTAACTGTTTCTACATGCGTTTGAGTTTATTTTTATACTGTGTTGTTAAGGAGAACCTTACAATTCATCAGTTTCATATTTGGTCGTGTAATAGTAATAATAATAATAATAAGAGTGACGAATTACCATTGCAGATATGCGTATTTTAATATGCCTAATTAGTTCAAATAATCCATACTAAATGTACTAAATTTTATATGCGAGTATCCATAAATTACTAATTGAATAATTTAATACCTTGAAACTTTAATTAAAACTTGGCGTAATAATGGCAGCGGTACAATGAGAATAGTAAACTACGTAGAATTATTCTGCAGCTGGTTTTTGAAAGATTGATCAAACTAATTTTATCAAAATGTAATTATTTATTTCACAAATATTTTCACATTTACAACTGTTTTTTTAACATTATAGCTTCTTTTTAATAAAAAGATACGCAATCCTAATGTTTGAATTTTTTACCAAATGTCATTGATCAAACGAAATCGAATAGTAATTTATTCTAGCAATTAACGGAATAAAAAAGTTATATATATTTATATTTGAGTATATAACATAATTGTAGGATTAAACATATTTTATGTATTTTTGAATATGATTATATATGTAAAGTCAAATTCAATACCATGTATATAATCATATATAACATTTTTCCCGCGAATAATTTTGAAATATTTAAGAAAAAGTACAAAAAGTTGGTTAGCTATGAATTTTACAATTTTTATAAAATTAAAAAGCTTATATGTATAGAGGTAATACGTCAGAAAAATATAATTCATCAAAACGTTATTCGTTATTTCTTTTGAACTTTATCTTAATGTTTAAAAACTTTTAACATTTTATTTCTATTATAATGCAAAATTTTTCTGACGTTTTACCTACTAATAAAACATTAGTAATATTCAGTACTTTATTCCGTAAGAATATTTGCGTATTGTTTTTCTTTTAAACCAATTTTCGGTACAATTAAATATTTGTAGATATGAGCTAAATGAAATAACAAAATTATTCTAATATACTATGTACAACATGTATGGATGGGCCATATACAATAAGGAAGTTTTTCAGTTACTTTTTCTCAACCGTATATAAAATATTTTTAAGTTTTTTAAATTTTTTATAAAGTTTTTTCATAAAATCACGGTTTTGAAATCATTTGACGAAAGTAATATAATCTTAAAGAAATAATTCTTATTATTGATATTAATCTTGAAAATATTCCTAAACAATGCATCAATGACGATTAAAATATCGTGCGACGTGTTGCGAAAAAATGACAAAAACCGTTTTTTAAATTAAATTTTTAAATTTTTATTAACATAATAAAAACATTATCACAATCGATTAGACGATATTCATTTTTCAATCGACGTACCCTCTCTTTACAAAAATCTAATATTTTCTTCCTTAAAAATATCACGAATAATTCAATTTACAGTTTCTTTTTTTAAATTACTCTTACAGCTTAATTTCGTACATACATTTTTACAAGAAAAACATACCAACTGCACTTACTTACAATCTACTACTACAAAGCTTTTTTACAAGATCTATTTTTTTTTCTCCTCGGCACCAAATATGCTTATTTGCGTATGCGTGTTGTCTGTGTGTATTTCGCTTTTACGTCCATCGTTAATTATCATCACATATTTTTTTCATTATTTGTCTTGGCAAAAATGATAAAAATCAACATAGAAATAATGAATGATATTCGCCAGGTGATTACCTGCTGGACAAGTATGATGGTGCGACTGAGGTGAAATTGAATCGACGCGGTCGGCTATCAATCCGGGATCCACGCTACTCCCTGCCCACTGCCAACGATCTCGTTTACCTGGACGACTCGCCAAACTATTGCTTCGCCAACGCGTCGCTCGGCTCTTTTGGTTTGTATTGTCTGAGTTTCGCGCAGTTTTGGCAAACAGTTTTTATTTCTGTTACGAAAGAAATCTTGTATTGCGAAAAAGTATATATACTTTAGGAGCAAATATGTGGATTATCTTTTGTTACAGTGAAGTGTACACTTCTGAAGTGTTTTAAATTTTTATGTGATCAATTAATTATCTTCTTTTCATGCAATTGAAAAAAAGTTCAAAGATTTTAATGTAAAGAATTATTATAAAAATATACAAAAACAATGGTAGATTCTGATTTCTTTGATAATAAATAACGATAATTTTATAATTTATTTCTAAAAAATTAAAGTCCATGTTATTATATATCAATACTCTAAATATTAGTTACCGTCTGCCATGTCCAAAACCATTTTTTCATCTACTCACTGTAATATTAATAATTCTGATATGTTACAAGACTTATATTTAATAATTATACTAATATTTTTCTCTAGAAATATATCAATATTTCTAAAATAATTTTGATTTTTTAAAGTTTTTTTCTCATGAAATGCAACAATGGAGCTCACTATGTAATCTCACAGTGAGCATCTAAATAAAACTTAATCATTAAATCTTGATAATATAAATATATATTGTTACCAACTTAGAATGTGTAAATAAAACATGTTTTACAAAATATTTTCAAAATATTAACATTAATCCAACAAAAAGATGGCACTGATGTAAAAAAAAAACTTCACGATGTAACAAATGATATCCACATCCATTAAAACCTTTTGTAAAGCTACATAGGAAACATTTACACGTGGATAATTTGCATCACGCACACTTCTAACGACGTTTTTGTCTTCGTTGATTTCTGGCGTTTCAGGTACTCGTGGAAGAACCTGCAACCGGACGTCTTCTGGCATCGACGGCTGCAATCTACTCTGCTGCGGTCGAGGCTACAACACGCAGAAGAGCTCAGTCAGCGAAAGATGTGACTGCAAGTTCCACTGGTGCTGTCATGTCCAGTGCAGCACCTGCAGCAAGAGTGTCGATCTTCACACGTGCAAATGAAGCGTTTTCCTCTCTCAATTGTGAAAGTACAGGATTATTCGTTTCAGTCTTCGGTTCGCACCAAGCGAATAACGGTTCTTCCGACGAATGAAGAGACTATATTTACATGTAGAAACATTCGAAAAGAATTCCAAAACGGCAAATACTTAATAAAAGCTCTACACCTTTTTTCTCTATCCCTCTTTCCTTCTGAGGATAAAAAAGAGAAGCGATGTAAACAGACTTTATTCATATATTGTTATTTGTATATTAAAGTAACCTGAGTTCTTTGAGCGATCTTTAACGTATTTTGTAGATGATAATAAATAACAACTTGCTTATTAGAGAACTTTAGCTTAAGGATTCTGTACAATGCTGAGTATTATCGATCCGTGTACTCGCTCACCACACTGAACACAAAGGTGAGGCAACCGAACATGACAATGGAGCCATGATCTACCATTGCACTGCCCTCCCAACCCTGCTCTATGCAGTTTTTGCGCCTGCCTTTTCTATTGGCACATTTGCAAATGCACTGCTTCTCAGCAGTATTCACTGTGGCAGGTCTATTTTTACTCGCTATCCTCTTTATAATTCCCACAGTATCATGATCTTTCATTTTAGACAAGGGTCCATCCCAATTGTTATCTAGAAAATCCATATCACTTGGATGCATACTGTAATTGCAGGAATATAAGATGTTGTCGACAATTGTTCCATGCTCACTGTAATTTAACAATTCATACCGCTTGGTAGTCTGTAAATAGATATACATATATATATATATAAATTACAAACCATAAATTAAAAGTATGAGAACATATATTTTATATTTTGAAGTTATTAATATTTAAGAACGAAGAAATTGGATACATAGTTGATATAATTTTATACTATATAAAATCAAAAAATAAAAAAGAGAAAGTTTAGTATGTGAATGTATCATTTTATTTACCTCATCAAAAAAGATCACTGCATGCTTTGAAGATACACAATTGCACAAGCCATACCGGGAGAGTAATAAATCAGATTCACCACCAGTGCCAATATTAAGAGTTCTGCAAGTCATGAACACAGGAGGACCATTTGTTTGACCCAAGGGAAACAACAAGGCTCTGGCTTTTGATGTACAGTTTAAATTTTGATAACATTCATCCATTGGATTTAAAATTTGCTCTAACCTCTGTTGCGCTAAAGCTTCTAGCACTGGCCTTTCTAATAAACTAATTCCTTCCTTTACACTTAAACCTAAACCACTTCTTACAAAAACATTGTCTTCAAAACCATTAATATCACTGTCACACATATCGTCTTCAGTTATTTCGTTAGTCCTTGTATTTTGTACTTTTTTTTCTTTTTCCTCATAATTCTCACTTAATATAACACCATTGTCTTTAATAATTACATCTGCACTTTCTATTTTTACATTTTCCTCTTTTGCTTCTTTTTTCTTTTCTTTCATTTCATGTACCTTTTCTTCTACTTTTTCCTCTACTTTCTCTTCTACCTTTTTGTCTCCTTTCTCTTCAATACTTTCTTCTATGCTCACTTCTATCTTCTTTTCATCTACTTTTTCTTCCATCTTCTCTTCTGTCTTTTCTTCTATCTGTACTTCCATCTTTTCATCCATTCTTTCCTCAACCTTTTCATCCTTTTTTTCCTCCTTTTTCCCCTCTTGTAATTGTAATATTTCACAATCAGTCTTAGAACTATCTGTACAAAATTTTTTTTTGGCAGTAGTGGGATATATAAAACTACTCGATCTATACATATTACCAAGATCAAGATCCGGCGGATTCGCATAGTGAAATTTTACACTGGGTGGAACTCTTACTCTTGTTTTTTGATTATGCTTAACCTTTATTCTAAAAGGAGGATTGACAGCGTGAGCTTTCTTTAGAAACTGTAGTTTAACAGCATGTTGATCTATTCGCTGATGCGCAAATTTATCCCACAGTTTCATCCTTTCAGTTGCAGCACATGATTTTAAAAGATTTTGATCAATAAAATGATTTAAATGATTTGGGCACATCCATCGACCACTAGGAAATGCAGTAAGAGGAGGATCTAAACAGTCTTGATGAAAATACAAAGGACAGTAATCACATGCAATGAGAGGGGCCTTCCTACAACTTTTTCCACATTCAAAACAAAGACGTGCTGGTAGTGGAATAATTGATCCATTTTCATAATAATGAATTTTTCCTATAAACGAAAAGAATTACATCATAACTAAAACTTGTTTCATATCAACTTTTTCTTACATCATCATTATAGATTAATGATTGTTAAGCATTTCTAACTATGAATATATAGAAAATATTGTAATACTAACCATTTACATTTGTATTGTTATTGGATGGCCTTCCTCTTTTTACAGGGTCTATCTTATCAGTTCCAGGAAAAGTTATAGGTAACTGTAATTCTCTTGGTAGACTAAATTCTCTAGGATTAACTAATGAAGCTGCAAAAGCCAGCACTTCTAAAGCAGACTTTTTCTTTCTTTTATTTCCAATATTATTTTCCTTCTTCAATGCAGAACGACAAGCATGACACATCCATTCCCCATTTGGAATATCCTCTACATCCAATGGAGGATCGCTGTGTAAAAAAAAAATTTCATAAATTATTCATTCTGATTACATTTACCTGAACAAAACTATCTACTAATTTTGGAAAACTAACTGGCATTGTAGATGAAAAGATGCTGGACATTTGTCACAGCAAATTAACTCTCCTCCATCATGGCAAGCATCACAGGAATCCCTATTATGTCCTCGTCCAGGTCGCTTGAAGTATGCATGTCTCCTCTCTTCCCTTTCCCTTTTTAATTTCAATGCATTAGCATCATCTGATGAAGGTGGAGCAATCAATGCCTGTATTTGCTATAATAATTACAAAAAAAATTAACATTAAAAAGAAAACCAAGTGAAACGTTATATTAACATTTCTAATAATTACACAGTTGATGAAAACTTACTGGCATCAATCCACCAGGTGCATTTGCATCAATTTCAAAGGGAACCCTGTGAGACATCGTTCACGTCTTGTTTTGGCGAATTTTCACATGTGATTGTCTTGACAATGTGAGCCGACAGCTCCTTTTCGCGCCGCGACTTTTTCAGCTTGGACAGTGGAGATTCGGCGGAGTGGTCTCGCCAGCGCTTGGCATTGCTCTTGCGCTTATTGTTCCTTTTTGCCTCGCGCAATGCAAAGCATATATAAGCCCGCAGGGAAAGCAAGCGTGGTGGAGCGGTACATCGTGTAAAGCCACCGCCACAAGTGCTGTGCGAGAATTTGCCGCGGTTTTATATATATATCGCTGCGCGTTCGAACGCGCGGAACAAGATGGCTGTGTGAGCTAAATACTATCTGTTGGAACACTGTATAATCTATGACTTTGTTCTCTTCAAATAAGTGGATTATACTTGTTATGAATAATTCTTTGTTTGATTTTTATTTGTAAAAAATTTATTAAAAGTATTATTCGTGTGGGTTTACTTATATATGAGCATTATAACGTGTTCTTATATTTTGGGTATTAATGTTTTTAACTCTCAAACGATTTAGCTAATTGTAAACCCGTCTATCACATATACTTTTAATTAACCCCACGGTTAAAAATATTATTTAAAAATGATAATTTTATTAATAATATCTATTAATTTGAAAGATATTTTTATACTTAGATTTTTCATTTATATTTTAATTGTTTCCTTAATCCTTGTACTGCGGGTACGGTGGAACAGTAGAATATTTTTCGCGCGAAATTAGAAAATTATGATGGAATAGGGGAATGGTTTGTAGAAATCATACCAAATTTTTTTTTAGATCTTTCAGTTCTTTTTCACATTTAAAACTGATTTTATTTCAAAATTTATAAAACATTAAATATTCTTTCTATTAATATCTTATTTTATTAATAGGGAAATACGAGATCTATCTTAACTTTTTTATACAATTTTTTCCAAACGTATTATAGTAAATTTTAAAAATATATAAGAGAATAAAATTAAAAAGGGCCTGTAAAGAGATACAAGACGTTGAAATGTTTAACTGATTTAACGCTAATTTTTTTATCAGCATAAATGCTTTTAAGAATAAAAAGTTTTGGCAAAAAATTACCTAAATTAATAAATAAAAACTCAATTATTTATTATTATTCAATAATTTATTTTTATTATAATACAGTTTAACAAATATAATAAGATATATATTTACATTTCATCATTTTTCATAGAAAAATATAAAAATCGTGACTTTGATATATATATGTACATTCAGAATAACGTCGAAATTTTTTTGTACAAACTTAAAGAATATTCAACTCTTTGTATGATATAAATATGATACATGAAAATGTACAGAATCGAGTACAAAATACATAAAAAATATAAATAATGCTTAATAATTAATTGTTTTCACGTTGGTATGTACATATATGCATATGTTCAACTGACTATTGTTCTAGAATTGTTAGCATTATCATGAGAAATAACAACAACTGGTGGACTGTCAGACAATTGCACTGGCCTCTTACGACGTTTCACTATAATAATCTTTTTAGCTGCCTTTAATTTTGAAATGTCTACTGGTGTCCTAATTACGTGAGTATCAACAAATTTAGTTTTATTCAAAGTCTCTGCTTTTACTAAAGGTTTGAAAGGTGTTTTATTTACTTGCTTCTGTAACAAAGCTTTTAATAAAATATTGCTGGTCTCAGTGCACTTGTCTTTTTCTTCGGATTTCCTCACTTGTAATTTTTCACTATGCTCAATTTCATTTACAGTATTTTGCACTATTTCTACATTGTTCATTGTTGAAACTGTTTCTACATTATTCTTTGTTTGAACTGTTTCTACATTGTTCATTGTTAAAACTGTATTTATGCTATTCATTGTTGAAACTGTTTCCACATTGTTAATTGTTGAAACTGTTTCTATTTCCATATTTTCACATATAGTTTTTCTATTAATATTATTTGAATCTAGGTGACTATTCACTTCTGTTTTAATGTTGACATCCATATTAGTTGATATGGTATCATTATTTCCATCTTCCACTGATTTTGCAACTAATATTGAGTTTTCTGGAACCTTATCTTCTATTTTATCAGATATTAATTTTTCACCCTCACATGCACCAGACTCATCTTGTGATAAAATAGAAATCAGAGTTTCTTTTTCAATCCTCTTACTTTCTTCATTCTTCAATTTATGGGTACTTGCTATTTCGACATCTTCCCTTATACTCATTTTTTCCAGTTTATTATCTTTCTCAAGAGTCTTGCATGAATGAGTGCTATCAATTTTAAGATTAATTAGGTTATCATTCAAATTACTGTCCTTCTTAATTAGTAATTTGTTTTCTAGTATATCTAAATTTATTTCAGTCTTTTTGTTATTTTCTATTTCCATTTCTACATCAACCATAGACTCATTTGGTGTATCAATGATCTCACCTTCTTCTAATTCCTCCAACAAAGATTCTATTTTATCTCTTGATGAAGTCTTATTTTCTTCTATGTTTGGATCTCCATTAACAATTTGATTAACATTTTCTATATTGTTAATCGGACTGTCTTTTTTATTGTCAGCCTTTTCTTCTTGATGAATGCTAGTTTTGGATTCTGATTCAAAACTATCAATTTCCAATGTTCTGGTTTTATTCAAAGTAGGAATAATAATAGAATCTTCAATGTTTGTTTTCACACGTTTACATTTTCGTGGAGACTTTTCTTCAGTATTAGATCGTCTCTTTCGTTTTGGAGTTTTAACTTTTACTTTCTGTTTGTTATCTAAATTATGATTGTTTAATACTACCTCACCCTCTTTTGCATTTATACAGATTTTAATTTTCTTAGGTGATCGAGTGTGTTTCTCTTTTGACTTTTTATGATCTCTGGATTTGATATCTTCTTTATGCCTGTGTCTACTACTACCTTTTTCATTATCTCGCGATTTATGACGATGTGAACTTTTACGACGATCATTTTTTTCGAAATGATTTTCATATTGATCCCGTCTACTATGTCGACGATCTACGCGAGTATAATGTAGATCATTGTGTTTTTGTTTATCATGATAATAATGACTATTATCTCTATGATCTTTGTGCACCATTGATTTATGATAATTATTTTTACCATTATAATGATTTATATGATTGTTATTTTCCTTATGAATGCCATTGTAATTTGTGTATTTATTTTTATCTTCTACTGAAAGTAAATCTGTTTTTTCTACAGTTACTACTTGTGTAGTAGATTTTATAGTTTCTGTCTTTTTAGATAAGAATATACTTTCTATTACATGTGTTTTTTCATTCACAAGAGACAAATTTTCCTTGTTATTTACTTTATCAATACATTCATTTTTCATTTCAATTTCTTTTGTATTTTGAATCGTGGATTCTTCTTTAGATCTTTCTTTTTTATCTAGTTTTTCCTTATCTCTTGGTTTTTCATCTAACATCTTTAACTCCTTTTTTATTCTTTCTTTTTCAGATAATTTATAGATTTTAGCTTTAATTTCAGCTCTTTCATTTAGCAACATTAATTCTACATTCATCTTTTCTTTTCTAGATAGTTTATATAGTTTTGCTTCAATGTCTGATTTTTCATCTAGCATCATCAATTCATCTTTTATTCTTTCTTTTTCTGCTTCAATGTCCGATTTTTGAATCAGTATCTTAAATATTTTCGACGTTTTTTCTTTTTCTATTTTTTCTTCTTCTGATTTTTTTCTTCGATTTTCTTTTTCTATTAATCTCTTTAATTCTTCTTCCTTTCTTTTTATTTCTCTTTCTTTGTGTTTTAAGTATTTTTCTTCTTCCTTTTTTCTTTTCTCATTATCTCTTCGATTTGAAATCTTTAATTCCTCTTCTATTCTTATTTTTTCTATTTCTTGATCTTTTAACAACTTTTCTTCGTCTTTTCTCCTTTTGTCAACTTCCCTTTCTCTTTCTCGTTCTTGATCTTTTAATAACTTTTCCTCGTCTTTCCTCCTTCTGTCAACTTCTATTTCTCTTTCTCGTTCTTGATCTTTCAACAACTTTTCCTCGTCTTTTCTCCTTTTGTCAACTTCTCTTTCTTTTTCTCTTTCCTTTTCTATTTCTCTTTGTTTTTCTCTTTCCTTTTCTATTTCTCTTTGTTTTTCCCTTTCCTTTTCTAATTCTCTTTGTTTTTCTCTTTCCTTTTCTATTTCTCTTTGTTTTTCTCTTTCTCTTTGCTTTTCTCTTTCTTTTTCCTTTTCACTATTCTTTTCCCTTTCTTTTTCCTTTTCACTTTTCTTTTCTCTTTCTTTTTCTTTCAACACCTTCTCTTCTTCTACCTTTTCTTTCTCATTATGTTTTTCTTCTGCAATTCTTTTTTCTTCTTCTTTCTTTTTCCTTTCATCTTCTTTCTCTGCCATAAGTCTTTTACGCAGCCTTTCTCCATAGATAGTACTTCTGTATTCTGTCTTGTTAGTAACTCCATCATCACTATCACTATCATTTGTTTCTTTTGGACAATAATATTCCACTTTTAGAAGTTCTTCCGTAGCAGGTTTAATCTCATATGGAGTTTCATGAGGAAGATCTGAATTAACAGGTTGATTATCATATTGATTATCATATGGCTCTTTTACTTGACTATATGCAGGTTCAATTGGTGGAGGCGGAAAACTAAAGTTGTGTTGAAACAGCAACTGAAGTTGATCCTGTGGATTTACGTAACCTTCATTCACAGGAGGAGGTGGTGGAGGCTGATAACAATAGTTATTGTTATTATTATTTCGTTGACGTTGTCTTCGAAATAACGTACTGTCTAACCTAAAACGATATACTTATATTAGTACAAATATAAACAATTATCAAAGCCCATGGCCTCAAATGCTTAATAAATGAAAAAAAAAAAAAAAAATTTATCAAAGTATGCAAAAAAAGTACTTACTGTGATCTCAGATCAGTTATTGTACGATCTTTCCTCGCGATCTCCGCCTTAGCTGTTTTCAGCAAAGAAGAAAAGTTGGTTTTCAATGTGCCATTGAGACCTTCAAGTTTTTCGAGTTTAGATTTTAAATCATTGAGTTCCTTTTCTAAAGACTGATACTTCTCCTTTAGTTCAGAAACCTATAAAACAAAAAAAAACACGAATATTATTAAAAACCAAAAAAACATATGTGGGTATATAAAAATAAACATAACCAACGTTGAATTCTACACTTACACTCCCATTTTCCTCTTCTACTGGATTAAAGTTTGTCAAGTCTGCATAGATATCAAAGTCCTCCATTATTCGCAGGACTTGCGGTTCGCATGCTTTCTGCGCCAGTAGCGCACGCAACCTCGAAATGTTTAGAAACAAATGAAAATGCCAAATAAAACTACCCGTTCAACGGTAAAATGTGCAAGATCGTGCTAGCATATAACTGCTGCGATCTGCTCTATATAGAGTAGTCTCTCGGTTGTTTGTGCGAGTATTTCGCGCCAGAATCTGACTGACCGAAAAGGTAACGACACACCGTCCTTGAGACACTGCTTCTTATTGGTCCGCCGTTGTAGTGTTCGAAAACGCCGAAGCTGTCCGAGCTACAGTATAAGCTAATGGTATTTGACCTGAGATTATAGTTGAGAGATTTAAAATAAGCCTTACGGCTATTATTTATTTATAACATTTGCAATCATTAAAACTGCAGCAGATGCTAAGAAAATAAAAGTAATTAAACGGATTAGTGTGGCAGTCCCTTAATTGCTGGAATTTTGTCCAGCTGTTGTAGCAGACAATTATTTGGTGAAAATGACGTCTGCTCATGAGAACGTGCGCATATGCACCGAGAGCAATTTGGAGGTGTACAATAGACCCACGTCCACACGCTCGAGGCTCTGAGCAACGACTAGCGAGCGCTCGCCGCCATAAATCCATGACTATAAAGCGGCTTCTCGATGAGCGCAACATGGCTGGCAAAGATAGTAGCCCCTACATTACCGCATAAGCAGCGCCCTCACGCATCAAGAAGTTCGTCCTTTCGATTTTCGAACATGAGATTGCCAAAAATTAGAGATGATACTTCTTAATTTGAAGAAAGTCTTGCTAATAAAAATTTTGATGTAGGCTACTTTCCGTTGACGACGTAAGCAGCGCCGTAGCGAGTAAGGGAGTTCATGCTTCTAAATTTTGAGAAATTTGAGAAATTTAGACATGTGATGTGCTAAAACGAGAGCTAATACTTCTTAATTAAAAAGAAAGCTTAATTAAGAAAAAAGAAATTAAAATTAAAAATTAAAAGGAATTAACGATTATATGATTTTTCGGCGCTTGTAATATAAAATACTGTTCGAAACTAGTACGTATAAATAGATTATTTAGCTCTTGTGATTGTAAGAAATAGCAGGAAATCGTAAATTTAATTAGTATATACATGATTTTCCTGTTTTTTACATTCCTGAACAAGATTTAAAAAATTTATTTATTTTTTAATTGTTTATTTTTATAAAATTAAGTGAAATATAGAAGAATTAAAATTATAATAAATTCTAATTAATTTTTAGAATATTTGAGTAGAGGCATCTATTATCAGACTCCTTGATAAGGCCTGATTGGCGGCAGAAAAAACACAGATCACGGTTATGGTGTTTTTCGACTTCTCGAAAGCATTTGATAGGGTTATACATATTAAATTACTTCAAATTCTAAAGAAACTGAATTTCTCCGATAATGCCAACGAGGTGTTCCACAAGGATCAGTTCTTGGACGTCCCCTTTTTTCCATTTAGATTATTTTTTTTAGATTTACTCTTAGATTCTGTGGGTACAACATATTCGCGGACGACATCACGATTTTTAAGTCCTGCCATCCCAAAAATCTCAATGATGAAATCAAGAAAATTAATGAAGACATAGAAAGAATAGTGAAATGGGCCAAAGATATGGGACTAAAATTAAACAATAGCAAAACGAAGGTACTGGTTGTTGGGGCGAATGAGTCTTTTTCAGAATCAGTCAAATATCTGGGGATTAACCTAACACCCAATTTATCCTGGGAAATAGAAGTCAGGTAAAGTTCTAGAAAAATCTATGGGACTTTGCATCAACTAAAATCCACAAGACACATTCTTCCCAAGGGCATCCGAACAACTTTAATATCAACGTTAATCTATCCGATTATAGACTATTTATTGCAGCGCTGTAATTCATGATCTAACTGGTGACGGAGAAAGAGTACTTCAGAAGACTTTCAACTCGTGTATAAGATTTGCCTGTAATTTAAAGTTAAGGGATCATATCACGCTTTATCTTACCACTCTGGAATAGATAAAAGGCAATTCAGGACGGAAATACTTCATGTCAACGCTCATTTACAAGATCCTAAATACTAATTATCCAGAATACTTAGCAGAGCAACTCACTCTCCGGTCTAACACAGCAACAAGAACCCTCAGAATTGATCCCCTAATCATAGATGTACCTTTCTGTAAGCTGGATTTCAGGAAAAATACCTGTGCTGCGAAAGGCCCCAGAATTTGGAATGAGCTGCTTCTGGCAATTAGAATGGCACCTAACCTTCGGCCATTTAAGAGATTGGTTTATGACCATCTACTTTTCTTTGAGGATTACAGTTGATGAGACATGAATATGCGAATGAAGATTAAATCTTGTCTAAGGTGTTTCCCATTGTTTTTCCTTAGATCGAAACAGGTCGAATGCCGAGATTTCCAGAGACAAGCTACCATGGTCGTACAAAACTTGTCTTGATGAAAATAAGAAGACCACTTTTCATATTGTTCGTGTTATTTTTAGTTTAAATGTAAATATTTGTTTTCTTTTCTTTATTTAAATGTTTGTGATCCGCACATACAACTGCACTATCAAATTGTCAAATACTATGTATTTCTTGTTAAGTCCACGCAGTTAAGATATTTCCTAGAACGTTAATAAATGATCCTCCTCCTCCTTTCTTAAAAAAGAGATACGAGAAAAGTGAAACCGACTAAAACGTGTTCTGATTGGTTGATCTTTAAAAAGGCGCGATATTTTGAATTAAATATTAAATTTTAAAAGTTTTAAATGATAATAAATATTTATAAATTAAAATAATATTGTCATTAAGTTTTAATTATATGTACACTAATCTGTATTCACTCAATGTTTTAAGTGTAAAATAACGGAAGAAAAAAAAATGGCTGACGTTCTTATATTGCAAGTTCTTAAGTATATGTATCTATAAAAACATTTTATTTTATTTTATTTTACTATAATCTATGATGTATGTACAGAAGACTCTTTTTTAGTTATGATTTATTCATAATATATCTATTTATAATATTTTTATTGCTGATATTGATATTGTCCGCGCGTAGCACGTTTAAGTAAATCTAATACTACAAAAAACCAATAATTAATATGAATAAATATTTACATAAGTATAATTTTTTTTTTATTTATTAAAGTTTCTAATATTGTGAGTGATTAATTTATAACAGCTTTTTGCAAATAGTTTCCTAACCGCCACATAAAAATATATATTGTTTATTAGAATTTTGAGATTTATGAAATTCCAAGTACTTACATGTTATAACTAATTTTTAAACGTTTCGTGTAAAAAACTAAACTGATTAATTTTCTGAAGATTAATAATTACAATAAAAGCTCCATAAAAAAACTAGAATACAGATTGTTAGAAAACGCGAAACGCCTTGAAAAGTATCAAAAATATATAAATAAAAAATTTTAACTGTCATACATTTTCTCACGTTTCTTTAGTATTTCCTATATTTTCATATACATTTTGTACTTTTTTTTAGCAAATATTTGCTAAAAATTAATACGTTATAATTCATTGTTATTAAAACTAAATTGTAAATGGTTACCTAAACAATATCTCCGTTTTGCACAGTAATTACAAGCAATGAATGAAACTATTTACAAATGATTACAAATGATTGTTATTAAATTATTACATTTAAAAAAAAAATAATATAATACGTAAAACTAAAAAGATGAATTATTCAATGTACGGACAATTTTTGCTCCATTTTTCACCTAACATATATAAATTTTAGGTTTCACATAGCACTGTGAAAATAAAACGTCTATCATAACATTTATTTGGGTATTCGCAATTCGTTACTAGCGAAAAAATAATACGTGAATTATCTTCGCCAACATTTTCCAAACCCGTAAAACTCCAAAATCCACGATTGTTCTTACAAATGCTCAGATTGTAACAATAAGATAAATAACATTATCCTCACGTCCATATAAACTAATCACGTACACAACAGCTTACACAGACGAAGACTATAAATCAATCTTGCTCGCCATCAAGAATAACTGCCCATCAAACTCTCAGCTCTCCCACAGCTACACAGCCTCAGCAGCAGCAGCAGCAGCTGGCTTATCGATGAGCACAATGCTGCTCTCCCGCGCGAGCGACTTTCGCGGAAACGGCCGATGAAAAGCTCTCTTTCATTAACCCACCACTCCTCTCATCCCTCTCTCTCTCTCTCTCGTAATAAACGAGAAGGAGAGAAAATAACCCGCTCCCCTGCGCCGAAATTGATCCACGGAGCGGCATTGTCCCATTGTCGCGCTTCCGCGAACTTTCATAACTCAAAACCCGTCTCCAACGCCTATATACATATATATATATATATGCATACACATATACATAGGTAACACACGGTATATACGCGCGCATGCTACTACTCGTGCATTCATCTCTCGCGGCCGATCCTCTCCAATATCGTTCTCTCGCGCGCACGCGCCACATTCTTTCGTCAACCGCGCGCGCACCGATTTCGCGCTCTTTTCTCGCATACAACCTTCCGCAGCCCATGATCTCCCTAACCCCTAAAATTTTACTTTCCTATACTCCTATATAACAGGCTTCTCTCCAATTCCTCCATTCACATATCGAAGCACACAACGCGCGCAGGTATATACAACATTCCCGCAGTCACTCCTTTACTCCAAAAGAAAAAAAGAAACATAATCACGCGCTCAACTCACATATATATATATATATATATATATATACCTACACATATGATATGGTGCTGCTCCGGCAGCATGCACATACACGTTTGCTACTATACAAAGGGGGATTTTGCGCAGTCGCGCGGTTTGCTCGCGGTGGCGCTATAGTCGCTCGTTGTATATATCGCCGTTGCCTTGCCGCCGCGGCGCGCCGCGCGCGCGGCGAGTGCGTTCCTCTCTGGCGCGCTCGCGGTGTAGTAGTCGCATCTCCTCGCGGCCGCGATCAGTGCTGACGCGTACCGTTGGCCGCGCGTTACCCTCGCAGCTGCCGTGTTATAGTCGCCGCCGCTGCTACGCGCTTTTATCAATTCGTAATATATCTATAATATATCCATACAGACACGTTATATACATACTTAAAACCGTCCGTTTTTATTTACGAATATATATACACATACATATATACCGGGTGCCGTATATATAAAGGCCGCCGACCGACAACCAGCAGACATCGATATCAACCGCAATATACACTTGTATAGTAGAGTTACAATTCGTCGACAACGATATTATCGTCAACAACATCATCGTCGTCGTTGTTATATGTATGTTATAAACGCGCATATATATATATTGCAACGTCAAGTGAACACAGCAGCCGTCCAGTATAGCAGCAGCAGCAGCAGTCGCAACGAAAGAGTTCCGGCCTCAACAAGTGTGCGTGTGTGCGTGTGTTCTTTTTTTTTTTCTTCTTTCACTCGCTCGCTCGCTCGCTGACTGGATCTCGCTCTCTCTCTCGCCATTTTCAAGCCAGGCGCGCGCGTGTGTAGTGTAGTATAGTATAGTATAGAGTGTGTGCCCCGTGCGCCCATAGTAGTAGTAGTCGTATTATATATATATATATACACAAACGACACGCGCCCGTGAGAGAGAGAGACTGCGAGTATAGAGGCCTGCTCGCAGAATACATACATATATACACAAAACCTGTACATACATACGAGTATATAGTATACTCGTGTGCACGCGAGCGCGTGGCGTGCCATCGTAAGTGTAGTATATTGTAACACCGTATAAAGCATTATATACATGCGCATCGTGTGTGCAGTGGTATCCGTTGTAAAACAGCAAACCGGAGCAACCATCAGGAACGTTCGCCGATCGTCGCGCACATGCAGTCTCGCCGATCTTTCCTCGTTGTCACACCTATAACGACGTTTATCAGATCGTCATCATCATCATCATCAGCTTCCATCTTTCGCACGCAGGAAGCCTCGCATATATAATATAAAGCTGTATGAGTGAGTGAGTAGTACGGTAACGAGAAAGAGAGAGGGGCAGCATATCGAGGAGAGGAGAGAAAATATGCGGCGTGCCTGGGAACCCGAGGACAAGTGCAGCGCGAGAGGAGTTACCGAGCCGCTGCAACCGGCCTTTAAACAGCGCTGAGAGAGAGAGAGAGCGAAAGAGAGTGAGTGAACGAGAGAAGAGAATCGCAGCCATGGAGGCGAAGTATTGCTGCCGACGACATTGATACACCTTCGCGTGCGAGACCGTTCGCTCGAGAGAGAGCGGTTTCTTCTGCTTCTATCGTTGTGTGAGTGCCGAGGTTCGCGTGTATATATATATATATACCAGCTACTACGAGGAGAGTAGTGAGTAGAGGCTACCGAACGCGAGACCGCAGCCCCAAAGAGAGAGGGGAAAACTTCGCAAGTGTGCCATAGTGTGCAGGTGTACAAGAGAAAGAGATAGAGTGAGAGAGAGAGAGTATAAGAACGAACGGAGAAGACAGAAAGGAGAGAGGGAGAGAGAGAGAGACCGAGATAAGAAGGAGAAGAGACGGCTCCGCAACCAAGGTACGTACATGTATATATATATGTTTCGTATGTGTGTGTGTGAATCTGTGTGCGTTTATATATATATGTATATGCATGTGCGTTCTCGTGCACGGTATACACATATATACCTATATAACACACATCCTTCTTTCTCTCGCGCGGTTATAACCGCGCGCTCGCGCTAGCTCTCTCGCTCGGGACCTGTTGATAGTCCGCGCGAGAGAGTCGCTTCGTCAAAATATATCTATATCTCTCTCTCTATGTATATATATATCTATGTACGTACTATATACTACTATATACTATACGTGAGCATGCTTTATATACACACATATATATATACTTATAGCGTACTGATATATGTATATGTATATATACGTATACATCAGTACGCAGGCGCGGGTGTGTCTTTCCCGTAAGTATAATAATAATACCACAACTATATTCTCATGGTGCGGAGGATAAGACGCTTGCTGCTATACTCGCACATCTATATCTTTTTCGGTGCGCGCAGCACACACACACACACACCTCGACGAGGCCCCGCGAGGGAGATTCTCGGAAGTCGCTGATAAGAACCGGCTTACTACTACTCGCTTGCTCTGTTTTTATGTAACCCGCTCACCTCGCGCACTGTGTGTGTGTATATATGCGAGTATCATAATAATAGCTTTGTATATATACGCGAGAGAGTATGAGCGATAAGGGACAGAGAGAGAGTGAGAGAGAACGTGTAAGACGAGAGAGTATATATACATATATATGTGTGTGTACGTATGTGTGTTCCGTGTAAACAAAGGCATTTTTTCGGAATGACGAACGAGCGGCGATTTTTTTTTCCTTCTCCTTTTGCTTTATTGGTATAGAGAGAATCGTAAGAGAATGAAAGAGATGGAGAGGGAAACGAGGAGTGTATATAAACGTGTACCGGGAAATCTCGCGGATTAAGCGTTTATTGCGCGGAAAGAAGCCAGGCTTTATTTATCGGTTGGCCTCTGCAGAGAGCCACGAGGAGAGAGAGAGAGAGAGAGAGAGAGAAGCTAATCTTATCGCCGTAATTGCGGATGTCTCCGTTATAAAGCCAGCGCGTAATTTTTATTATATCGGGAATGTCGTGCGGATTCGATCGATTCGCTTCGCTTAGTGGAGAGCATTGTAATCGCTTTTATATATATATCTATATCTACACTCCAAACGAGAAACCACCGCGCCGCAGATGCAATACTACACGTATACGTTTAATATAGTCACCGAATCCGTATGTGTCAGATTATAACGCACGCACGCGCGCGCTCACTCGCTTGATTTAAAAGTCAATTATGGTAAGTATGCTCTCGTACATACGCTGCTGCTGCTGCTACTACTACTACTACTGCTTTTTTATTCGCACTTCAGTCGCGTACACGCTGTGCTGCTGATGTGGGATATAGCAGTAGAGTAGTAGTAGTAGTAACGATGTGAGCACAAAGAGCGATTTCGCGGCTACGCGTCTTCTTATTACTCACTATTTCCTCTTTGCGCGCAACACGCACACACACATATATATATGCAAGAGGAGAGAGACTTTGATTCACCCGACCACGAAAATAGATAATTTATTCGCATTCCCTTCTTTCTCTCTCTCTCTCTCGCTCTTGCCTTTATATCTCGTACTCTGAAGCCTTTGTACAATCCTCGACGCTCGCGCGCGAGACTAACGAAGCTTCTCGTTGCTGCTGCTGCTACGGCTCGCGCGTATTTTTCCGCGTTTTGCGGAATGACTCTCCGCGTTTCTCTCTCTGTGTGTATGTCTCTCTCTCTCTCTCACTCGACGAAAGAGAGAGAAAGAGAGAGAGAGAGGAGAAAAAGACAGAGACACTCGTACGCACGAGTGTATTTTGGACGTTTTCACCTTTTGTCTTTCTCACTCGCGAGAGAGAGAGCGAGTTCGTCCCTCTCGCGTAAGAGGCGCGAACGATGCGCTTTGCGCTCCAGAGTTCGTTAGCCGTCTTTTCTGTCTCTGCGCGCGCGCACATCCCTTTGTGCACGCGCGCGCGCGCTAAAGAGAGGGAGAAGAGGACGACGACGACTACGAGGCAGCAGCAGCAGCAGCAGCAGCAACGGCACCGAGCGTCAGAGATATTACGCTTTTTTTCTCGCGCTCTCCACTCGCGAACGTTGCGTGCAGTGCGGCCCGTGTGAATGGGAAGTGAGAGAGAGACAGAGAAAGAGTGGCAGCAGAGGCTTTTTAAAAGAAGGGAGACGGAGATGCCGTATGCACAGTAGAGAGAGAGAGAGAGAGAGAAAAAGGGAGTGAATATCGATGAATGGGTTATATTTCGCGAAAGTACTACCCACACACATATATAAGCGACACGAGAGAAAGAGGTGGAAAAAAAAAGTTGATTCGGTATATTTTTGGCTCGGTCTCGCTCGATAAACGATGTGTGGGGAACAAAAACACGGAGCTTTGAGTGGTAGTTTGGTAACGAGATGTTTAAGGGAGGGGGTTGGATTGTTGTTAAGGGACATTGTCGACTGTAAATTGTCAATTTCGGAGTCGAGTGAGCAAATTGGCTGTTTTGCGTTTTTGTGTTGCTACCCTGATATATACATATATATATATATATATATATACACACACCACTATGTTGGATCGCATCGAAATGTGAGAGGATAAAATTTAGTTATTTTCTGGTATTATTACGCGGTCAAATCGCCGCACGTATGTTTTATGTATATTTTGAAATATATACGCACGTATACATATGATGAAATTCGGATAATAAATTCATTTGCGTTTGACTGTACGCACTAAAACGGCAATTAGGCAGGAATTATCTGGTATATGTTATTCGAAACTGTAATTAAACGTAAATTATATACTGCCGCACTAAAATAGATTAGAATAGAGAGAACAGAGAGATGATAGTCCATTTAGAAGCAATTGAATTTTAAGCTCGTTTATAACTTATATTTCTTTACGTTCAATTTTAATTTTCCAATTTCCACGCGATAAACCGTTTTCCGCCCACGCCCATACATAGATACACAGACACACACACACAGACACTGGCAAATTCCAAATAAAAGAACCCAATATGCAATTTCGAGCCGTTTAAAATTTCTCTCATAATAGTGCGCGCGCGAAGCAAAAACTCCATTTGGCGAGCGGCAAAAAGAAGAAATGTATTCTAAACAATCAGCGCGCAATATTTATTCGTCAATAATAAAAACAGCACTACTCCCATAGCTCTATATACCATTTATATTGTTTCGATTTCGAAAAAGTAATTTAATACATATATACACCTATATATAACAGTATAGTATTCACGCTGCTGCTACTGCTGCTGTGGCTCAACTCGGACAGAATTTTAAACTTTACGACTTTTCACAATACCCGAGGCTACTGCTGCAATAGTCAGGACATCCACCCTCCTCTTACGCTCTGCTGACGCATAGTAGTAGTAGTAGCGAGCGGGCAATTCGACGAAAAGTAGAGTTGACGAGGGAAGAAGGAGAAGAAGAAGGAGGAGGCGGCGGAAACGCGTGTTTGTATGCTCGGGAAATAAATCGGCTATTTCTCTCGACGCCGAGAGAGAGAGAGAGAGAGAGAGAGAGAGAGAGAGAGAGAGAGAGAGAGAGAATGTTTTGTTTCGCGGCTTTTATTGCCCGGCACGCGCGCTTGCTCGCAATTGCTCGCGAACTGGCGAGAGAGAAGGGATCGATATTTTTATATATGTATATATACGTGGCTCGCGTACAATACTGTAATGTATATATATATATACGGAGTATAGTAGTAAAATAAGCCATGCATTTTTAGTTAATTGGATGGGCCCAAGCGAGTGGTGTGAGCCTTTGATACGCGCGTGCGAATAAAAAGTTTATATACGCTCTGAGATTTTCTTTTTTATTATCATATATATACATATATATATTTCGTAAAAAAAAGGGGGGTGAATAGAGTGAGAGAGAGAGAGTATTATAAGCTGTAAATTTAATAGTCCTTTGTGCGACGCGCGCGCGCGTGCGGATTTACGAGTGTGTGAGAAAATTTTCGATCGCGATTGATAAAAGCTCGTTTATTTTTTTATTTTACAACGTTATATTCACGCGCGCGCGTGTGGCTTTGTGTGTTGATTACGGGAGGGCGCGTATCGTGATTATTATCCGGCGATTGCGGTGCAAAAAAACCGGTGTTTGGGTCTTCATAATCATCGGTTGTGTGGGGGGTGTGAAAAAATGCCAGTTTTGGGCAGGACGAAAATTGACTATACGTATTTTGTAGGATTTTTTTTTAAATTACTGTACTAAAGGGTTGATGGGGGTTTTCACGTGCTGGTGGTATAAAGAGTTTCGTTTTAAAATATAGTGGTACGACGCGAGAGAGCGGAATCTAGGGGAAGGTGCATTATGTGAGATATAGGTAAGTGTTCTTCCATTAACGGAAAATGTTTTGTATATTAAAATATGGCTTCTCACGTTATTTTTAATATAAAGTTTCCGTTCGGTAGTTTCTTATACATTAAATATGAATAAACGATTTTAGATAACTTCTGGTTCTTTTCTCTCAGTTTGTTAAAAAGTCACATTAAAAATTTTAACAGTTTAAATTAAAACTGAATTTCAGTATGAAGTTATGAGTGGTCTTAGAATTAAAATTAACATTTAAGTTCTTTCACATTTAGCTGGTTAATTTAAGTTAATCAGAGAAACAATTTGCTGTTAAAGAGTTACTTTTTTAAATAAAAGTTGAGATTTTTTCTACGTGACACTATTTTAAAGCGAATTTTTAGCACCACCGTGTGAAAATACATTACTTTTGAGAAGAAAAAGGCGTTATTGGCAGATTTTCGTCAAAAAAAAGTGGCACTGAGCAGCGCTGCCACCTGAATTTTTTATTTATTTGAGTGCTCGAGATTTTTAAATATTTATCAAATTTCGGAAATCCATTAAAATGTAGCTCGAATTTTATTTATTTATATTTATTGCCAAGAATGTTTTACACATTACTAGCGCATAAATTCAGTTAACTTTGCCATATAGCAGAAAAACATATTACACTTTGAAGTATCAATATACTTTCAACGAGGTTTCGTCGTAGATTAAGTTACATATATGTAACATGAAAGAGTTAATTTAAAATAATAAATGAATCCTAATGTAATTTTTCAATAAAACAATTAACGCATATTAATTAAATTACGCAATAATTATTTTTGAAAGCTGCCGGCTCATATTTAAGCTCTCTCTCTTCTTTAGAAATTGAAAATTTATATATTAATTCTTGTAAAATTTTCCATTACCCTCTTTTATTCGCTTATTATATTTGAGTAGAGTTTTTCCGTCGTAATTCAGTAAATTATTTACGAGAACATCCTGAAAACTCCAGTAATATTTTTAGTTTAAAATTCACGGCGAAATACACATTTTCCCTCTTCTCTCAATAATTTAAAATTCAAATTGCATAAAATAATATCGGGCGCGCGCGCACGAGAATTCATATTCAACGTTATATAATACACACATGCTTACTCTCTGCCCCTACATATATATATCTGTATTTGTACACATTTTATCACTTTTATATAATAATCTTATCGCATCAACTTTTTATACCTACTTATCGCACGCTTTAACAATCCATCATATATATACAATCACCGCGACATATTATAATAATCATTAAACTTCGGCTAAACTTTATGTATACAATAATAATATTCGAGAGCTCATCTCACGCTTTCTCTCCTGCACCTCCTCCTCCTCCGTCACTTATTTTTATTATTCTTCATCTGTTGTAAGAGGGAACGTATATAGCGCCTAGGTTGTACGCTTATAGTCGCGCGCGCGCGCGCCCCGCGTTCGCTAACGCCGGCAGTAGTACATAAAGTAAACTTTAGACACCTGAGGTCCGAAACTTCGTCCTGAGTCTCTCTCTCTCTCTCTCTCTCTCTCTCTTGCGATCCTATATACCGAAAATTCATGTTATTCGCGAAACTCCGTTCTTGTTCGCCGAGAGTTTTAATCGTTTATCATTAGAATCTCGGAAAGAAAAATAACGTTAGCACGTAATTTAACGAGCTTTAACCTCGTCGCTTATATACTAAATACAATACGACTCTCTCTCTGCTCTCTCCTACAACAACATTGCTTCTACTACTATATATACACACTCAATTTTGATGAGTATACTGGAGAGAGCGCACAAGGGATGATTAAAAAAAAACACACACAGGCGGCTACTAGCCGTGTAAATGTTTCTTGTCTTGGACAGTTGCTCCTCTCTCTCTCTATCTCTCTTAGTAAGTTGGAAGCATAGTGCTCGAGCCGAAGTTTGGACAAAGGCTCGTAAACTTGGGCCACCTGCGCACAAAACAAGCGGCAATAATTCGCGCGTCCCCCCCTCCCCCTCTCGCGTAATAAGTAGCAAAGTTACACAGCGCGCGTATACCTCGCTGTGTTGTTGCCGCCACTGCTGTCGTCGTCGTCGAGAATACGCGCGCAATCTTTCAAAGTCCATCGCATTCAGATTATAACTAACCATCTATATCTATATATACATATATATATACATATAGTAGCCCATGACTGTTGCGAAGGAAATAAAATGCAGTCGTGAATCGTCGCACAATCGAACAACTAACTCTGTCGCTGTCTCTTTCTCGAATCGATCGTTTATATATTTCCAGCGAACAACAAAAAAAAACCAACTCCCGTGATTACCGTCCAATCTAACTCTACGCGTTCTCTCTCTCTCTCTCTTCGTTATTTACGAAAAACTTTTTATGTCGACATTAACACTTTTCCTTCGTTCTTTCCAAGCGACAAAAGCCCTCTCTCTCTCTCTCTCTCGTACGCGTTCTCATATATATATATATATATATATATACGCACACATACACGCACAAACTACGTTTGTATAGCATCAGCACGTTCGCACCCAAGCACCAGGAACGATCAGTAAGTAGTAAGCGTCGATACAGACGTCAATTTCCGCGCGTGAGAATGACACTTAATTTTTCTCCTTGCTGCTGCTGCTGCTGCTGCTGCTGCTACCTTCGCGCTCACGATGCCCATTTAACTTTAATTAGAGTCTTTGGAGTTTCTTGCGATTGTACTGCTGTTGCTGCTGCTGCTTCTACAACAACTAGAACAACAACAACAACTACTACTACCACTAAATATATATATGTATACGCTACAACACACTTTAGCCACGATTCTCTCTCTCTCTCGTTCTTTTTCGCCTCGCGCGCACACGCTCAAGTGTTCTCCAATCGCAAGTGTCCTCAAAAGTGCTTCTCGCACTCGCGCGCTCCTTTTCACGCGCTCGCCTTTTCTCCAACCTCGTACGTGTGTATTTATACATACATATATACATATACGCGCGTAGTATATATATATATACATAAACACACATACACACGCTTAAAGGCTTATGCATTGAATTCTCGCTTATACTCTCTTTCTCGCTCGTTCGCGCGGCTTGGAGCAGTAGCAGCAGCAGCCACCTAGAAATTAATTACCTCTCGCGTGTTCGTGTATATAAGGTATATATATATATACTGTGGGGCCTCGACCCCCTAAACGCTTTGCTCGCACTCTTCTCTCATACGAGAGAGAGAGAAGAGGACCTGCGCGCATATACGATCGATGCTCGACTTTTAATCTCGAGGGCGCGTTTCGTTTTTACCCCTCGTCGTCGTCGTCGTAGTCGTCGTCTCGGTCCCCTGCAGTGAGAGAGAGAGAGAGAGAGAGAGAGTGAGCGCATACATAGAGGAGCGATTCAAAGCGGAGCAAAGTCTCAAAAGAAAACGAGGCGGACCCCCGAGAGACTGCGCCAAGAGAGAGAACTAGTCTCTCCCTCTTTTACCTCTCTCGCTCCACGCTTGCTCGCGTGTCCAAAGGATTCGCGAAATCAAAGCTCTCTCTCTCGCACTCTCTCTCAAACGATCCCCAAAATTGCCAATCAAAGTTCCTGAATGTCCCCGGCGGCAGTGGCAGCGGGTGGGTAACTCTCTCTCTCTCTCTCTCTCTCGGCGCCTTTATAGGGGTCCTGTGCGCATCGATTTCCCTTCGACTCGACGTATAGAGAGAGAAGAGAGCGTGTGTATAGTTAGGTATATATATATAGACGTCGTCGAGGACGACTGCGGAAAATTGTTGTGCAATTAATGGGCTCGTAAGAGCGAGTCGTTCAAGAGAGCGAGTGCAGAAGTATAATAGTCGCCGCTGCCGCATGCTAGAGATCACCGCGAGTTTATGGCGTTGTTCGCGTGTGTATTCTATATATGATGCTTATAACGGTGACAATATATAGTACATATATATATAGTACTACTGCGGCAGCTTTGATCCGTGATTCTTCGACAGCGGTATTATTGCGACAACGTTGTTGCGCAAAAGGTGATGACTCGCCGTCAATGTTGCGGCAATTCTTTTTTTGTTTTTGTTTTGCCATTGGAATCGCACACTACTACTGGTTTTTATATTATATATATACAAGCGCGTTTGAAATTTGTCGTCGTCGTCGTTTGTCGAAATAATGGATGCGTTTTAATGATTTAACGCGGATGAGGAACCGTTATAGCTTTATAGCCGTAAACGCGGCGCTGTATATTTATATATATATATAAATATTATTAATATGTCTCCGCGTACAAATACTAATTCGACGCGGGCGGCGCACGTACAATTACGGGATGAAATATTCATGGGGATCCATCGCGACGGCAACAGCAGCAGCAGCTGTATCGGTCTACTTATTTATTTAAACGCTTTAAAAGCCATAAAATTCGGTATAATCCATGCATTTTAAATCATTATCATAATATAATCCGTACACACATATATATATATATATATATATACGCCTGTCGCGTTATATTCCGCCGTCGTCCATCGAGTCGCGTAAAACAATATACGATTACTAAGCATTTTGCACTGTGTGTCATACATTTGTGTGTGTGTGTATATATATATATATTTTTAGGTGACGTAAAGCTCCCAAATGTGTTTCAGCGAAACGAGCACATTCATTGTGTATATGTGTCATTTTAAAAATAAACGATCATACCCGCGTATATACCACAAACAACACGATTCGCAGAAAATACACGCTGCAAATGAATGATTACTACTACCTATATACACTGCACGTGAGTCAAAAGGGAGTTTAAAAAAAAAATAGGATGTAATAATATTGTACCCATGAGACGATGCGTTAATCCGCATATCACTGCCGATACATAACAATAACACGCACCCAATATAACACGCAAGTTGGCGGCAGTAATAACATAAACACGTAAAATGATAAATGGCACGCACATACATACATATACATGTATACACGTACGTATAATATTCGAGTCAGCTGCATTAACACCTTTGTACCGACAATGAGCCAGCGTGACAGCACGACGGCGGCGACACTTTCGCCGAGCGATTGAAATTCCGCACGGCGCGTTACAAAACTCTCATGCTCTTATTCTCTCTCTCTCTCCACCTACACCGTTTGCCCGCGCGCGCCGAAGCATTACCAGTTGAAATACCCAGGGCTTTTCCACCTCTGCGCTACGATTATCTCGTCAGAGAGAGAGAGAGAGAGAGTCGCTCGCTTGCTCCGACGACGACGACGATATAATAAAAGCCGCGAATAAAAAACGAGCTGTAGGGGAGGAGAGGGTGGGAGAAGTAAGAGACCAAGAGAAGAGGAAAAAAAAGCGCTGGGAATGACTCGCGCGTAGCCGTTATTCTTCGCTTCCGACGACCTCGGCAAGCGCGCGCGCGCGTCGCTCTCTCGTTCATTCGCGCGAGACGACCGCGATAAAAGTGCACACAGAGAGAGAGAGAGAGCCACGACGGCGGCTCGGTCCGGTTATATACCTCGAAAGAGAAGAAGACGGCGACGGAGGAGGATGGGGCAAGGGATTAGAATGAAGAAGCTCCTCCGAGCTATTTCCTCGAGGTTTACCCAGCGAGAGAGAGAGAGAGAGCAAAAAAAAAGCGTCCCTTAGCAGCGCGAAATTATGTGTACTCTGTGCCTCCCACGCGTGCAAGCTTGTATATATGACGACGACGACGACGACGGCGACGGTCAAACACATGACTTTTTCAGCGGCGCGTCGCGCCCTTTCGAAGTAAAGTATATAAGGAAAGAGAAGGAGAGAGAAGGAGAGAGACTTTCAAGACACACGACGAAAGCTTTTGAAGGCCGCGCGCGTGCGCATACATGCAGCGTGTGTATATATATATATGAATATGACAAAGCTATCTGTACGCGCCAGGGATTAATGGCCTGCACGCGCCTTGCGGAGATAATGCGTACACTCGCGAGAGAGAAAGTAAGAAGAAGAACGAGGGACTTGACAAAAAGCAGCGCGAGCTTATCGCTCGCCGGATATATACTATACGGATATAGATGTATACGCGCGTGGATCAGTCTGGAATCGTCGCGTGTCTGCGCGCGGGAGCGTTGAAAAATACGCATGAGCCTGCGCGCGCGTGCGAGTTCGTTGGCTTTTATATGTGGGAAGCAGAGGAGGAAAGAGAGGAAGAGAGTGAGGTACGAGGTACGTTTTGTCGGTAGGAAAGAAGGATATAATACGGTTAAAATTTTCAATGGATCTCCTCCCTCCCGTCGATTTTTAGCTTCTCTCTGACTGCTGCTGCTGCTGCCGCTGGCATATAGAGCACAATCATTTTTATCAGTCCTTATAGATGTCCGTCGGGGGGATTACACGCGACGGCGCGAGAGCGAGCGGGCCATTTTTATCGGGAAAATTTTCTCTCGCCGAAAATACGGGCGAATATGGTTTGTGTGTATATAGAGAGAGAGAGAGAGAGAGAAAGAGAGTGAACGAGAGAAAAGGGAGAAGGGTTTTGGAATTTCTTTTTTTTATGACGAACGCGCGTATTTTTTGTATAAGTATAGCACGGAAAGTGCCCGGGTGTTATAACGTTATTAATGTAATCATTTTCACACAGGCGTATTATACACTCATTTTGATGATGAAAATTCTGGGAAACCGGGACGAGAGAGAATATTATTATTATCATTTTTTCGTAAATATTCGCTTCAATTAAAATTTTGTTATGTTCGTTATGCGGAAAAGCATTTTTTCATTAAAAAAATAAATATACGTATATATATACATAAAACTTGAATGAGTGGAGCAGCAGCGCTTCATTCATCTTTTTGTTGTATATATCCATCGAAAATTTTGTAATTTTAAGTAATATGTGTGCGCGTGTATAAGTGTATACACACACACAGACACGTTGTTATACGTTGAAAATTTTTAAAAAATTTTCGACGCCGTAAAAAAAGAAGCGCACTCTCTTTTCTTGGTGTTCTGACGACGACGATGCATCAAGCGGACGGTAGCCTGCATCGTGTATATATATATATAGCACACAACGCGGCGCGTCACGGTATAAGCGTCAAGATGCCGCGCTTATAAAAATGATCATAAATATTTCATGAATAAAAAATTTGCGCTTCACGAAGAGAGAGAGAGAGAGAGAATGAGAGGAAAGATATAGAGCGCCGCGCGTTGGGAATTTTAAGGACTGCCGATTACAAAGTTCCTCTCTCTTCTCTCTCTCTCTCCTTTTATAAAATGCAAAAGAATATACCTCCTCTTCTTTAAAGCGATAATAATAATAATAATAATAAGGACAACCAAGAAAAAAAAACTCCTTTTCTATACCGAGGTAAATTAGCTTCGATTAAAATACGCATAGAGCTATATAACGAAGGTGAGGAGGAGTATAAAATATCATTACAAGGGAGGGGAGGCGCAATAAGTGCGCAATCGAATTAAAACGCGAGAGCGAACGGACGCGCGCGTATTATACTCTTCTCTCGATATCTCTCCCCCTCTCTTGAGAGTGAGAGAATCGGAGATATCGCGATAAAGGGAGAGAACGAACGAACGAGAGAGAAAGAAAAAAAAAACGACGAGCGAATCCATCTCCATAAAGCCTCTCTTTTAAAAAGTATATTCGCCGGGTGTAGTGCTGCCGTTGCTGCTGCTCCTGCTGCTGCAATCAATGCCCTTTAGGCCGAGTGATGAAACCGATCTTGAAAGCATCGGGCTATCGTTTCATCGACGCGGAGTGAGAGAGAGAGAGAGAGAGAGAGAGAACGCGAACGTCCTAGATATCCCGCAGCAGCAGTCTCGGTATCCATACATATATATACTACGATACTACGGAATATATATATATATACTTTGATACCCCAGAGCACATAACAAACTTCTATTACTCTACTTTATTTATTTTTATTACTAGATATACGTATACAAATGTATAAAATATAAACGTTTCCACAAAGTGAGGGAGAGAGTAGAAATTTTTTTTTTCTACTATTTCACGTTCTATATATTTTCTCTCCTATACACATATGCGCAGCTCGTACGATCACGTGCGGATTATAATAGTACGGATTAGCGCTTGCGCGCGTTAATTGACGCGCGCGCATTCGCGACCGAGCACACAAGCAAGCAAGGAGGGAGGGTGGGAAGGATTTTTTTGCAGCGTGGGTTGGGTGCAGCAGCAGCAGACGAATCGTTATCGATGGATTATCGCACGGAAAACTCCCTTTTCATACGCGATGTGCGCCGTCGCGTTTTTCGCTGAGGAAATTTCTTTCTCCCCTCTAGGCTTCTCCTATTGGTGCTGCTGCTGCTTCTAGAGTGATGTGTGGGTGGGTATATGTGCGTGATATCGTGCGAGTGAAAAATCTGCGAGCAAGCATACGCTGCTGCTACGCGCTGCTGCTGCTGCTTCTCGGTTTTACGGAATATTTTCAACGACGTATATAATGGACCTTTTGCTCTTTTAAGCATTTCATTTTCTGCTAGTTGCCACCACCACTACCACCACGTTGCTATCGTCGTCGTCGTCGTCGCGGGACTCTGAAATTGGGTTTTCAGGCGCGCCCGTGCCTGTAAAAAACTGTTTCCAACGCGTGCGCGCTGCATATACGCAAATTGCTTTTTTTTGTTACATGAAGTAGGATATAAGAGTGTGTGTGTATGTCTGTTTATATACGTGTATGTGTGTGTTGATAGTTTACACATGGGTATAAAATATATCCGGTGGGAGAGAGAGAGAGAGAGAAAGAGTGGGAAGAATTAAAAGCGAGATAATGCGCGAGCGCGCGGCGTCGGCGGCGGCGGCGGAATTCATTTTTCCCTCCGGAAATACGCTGCTGCGGTGTAGCAGTAGTATAGTATGATGGTATATATTCAACACATCGTTGAGAAAAGAGAGAAAGAGAGATATTTAAAGGACACATATTTTGTGAGACGGGAAGGGGTTTAATTTGCGGCCGAGTGAATTCGAGCGTATAACGTGTATATATATATGTATAAAGTTTTTGTGCACGATATATAACCCGCGCTTGAAATTGTTTGTTGACGCATATACATTGCGGGTGTATCAGATCCGCCGCGTGTATTCGTCTGATACAATGCGTGCACATTACAAGCGATGATTAAAGTCGAATAAACTCTATATAGGTAGATCCCTATTAATATATATAATGTTCCAACGCCCCGCCGCCGCCGCGTGCGATACGCAAATATTTGCCGTGATAAAGTTTGCGTTTTACTTTATGAAGAGAGAGAGAGAGAGGAGAGCGTTTATTATTACACTTCGATGATCAATATTTGCGATAGTAATATAGCTGTGCGTTCTCGTTATATATATATATATATAGTTCCGTTATACTGAACAAAATAGATTTACTCGACACGCGTATATACAGTCATCGTTGTTGTATACAATATAATCTCTACATATCCGTGCACTATGCCCTACATATACAATACATTCACAGAAACCTATATACAATTGCCGCAGCCTCTTTCAAAACAATTTTCACTCCTGCACTTATATATTTCCACGACGGCAGTTTCTATATTATATAAAAATTTCTCAAAAACCTCGCTACCACCGCCACGGGGAATCACATTTTTCACCCTGTAATTTACACATTCCGTATATATAAACCATCTCTCCTCCTCCTTACCCTGTTATATACGCGCGCGAGCGCATGCACCACGCACAACCGGTATAAAATTCTCGCGCCATGCTTTTTTAACGCCTCTCTCCTCCTGCTGTTGTTGACATCACGCGCGCGCGCGACGGCGGCAAACTTGCCGTTTTGTTTTTAACTCACGCGGGCGCCCGAATGCCCCCGTAAAACGTCGCACGCCTGCGGAGCTTAGACGAACAAAAAAAAAAGCAACCAGGAAACATCGTTCGCGCGCACTATAGAGCGAGAGAGGAATTTAAGGTGGAAAAATTTTCGAACGCCGCGTGAGCGTGCGAAAAAAGCAGTAGCAGCGCGAATCGAACGCTGCTGCTGCTGCCGCTCGTTACCCTTTTTCCGCACATATATACGCCGCGTGCAAAAGCGCGCGGGACATACGCTTTTTATTTCCCAGACGCGCGCGCGGCGAGAGCCGAATTAGCTCTCGTCGAAAAATGGAGCTTTTCGGTCGCACACGCGGGGGCGTAGTATATATATATGGAGTTGCTGCTGCTGTGTAGCTTGGCTTTGTTTATGGGGGAGAGAAGCGGGCGCGCGCGACAAAAACAGGTGGCGATGGCAATGGCGCACGAGTTGTGTGCTGCGAGAGAGAGAGAACGTGCGTATATGCTGCTGTGTGGCGGTCAATTGGTGTCAAGTCTGCCGAGGTCAATTGCGTTAGTGGACTAATCATTGCTGCGCGGCGAGAGAGAGAGAGCCAACGACCTTTGCTAATAATATAAGCTTGTAATAACCTTTCTCACTTGCGAATTAACGAGGGAGGCGTCGTATACGCTGACATCATTCTTTCAGGTCTTTTTTTTATTCTACGTGCATCACCTCTCTCTCTCGATCTAATTTTTTTTTCTGCCTCTTCAGTAAGGAGACAATTGGGAATGGGGGACCCGGCCGCTCTCTGACGATTGTTAGCTTCCGGAGAGAGGAGGCGCGTCGTGCTTTTTTTTCGTGATATTTAATTGGAGTGGGCGCACCCTGGTCTAATTTCAGAGAGAGAGAGCGCGTAGTATATATAGAGTTTTGCCGAACGCTGCTGCGCTAGCTATAGCCTTATTCGAAAAGCGCGCTCTTGAGGAAAGGAAAAAAATATAAAAGTCTCTGCGCGACGATAAAGGCGTGGATATGAAGTCATAGTGGGAGGAGAGCGTGGGTGGAAAGAAAAAGTTTGATCACAATTGACAGTGATGAAATAATTGCGTTAGTGAGTTACTGTCACGATATTTTTATCGAAAAATCTCGTTCTTGCTGCTGCCTCCTTCAACGACGATGGAGCCTGTAAAATCTTGTTAGTCGCCCGCGCGCGCGCGTTCGCGGTCAAAGGGATGGTGATGATGATTTTTCTTCCTCTCTTTTGCTTCTTTAGAGAAAAGAAGGGTTTTGTAGGTTAATAGGGCACCGTTGTCTCTCTCTTATATATTTCCTTTCTTTTAGCAGCGATGTAATTATGTGTAGTATATATGATATAACAAAGCCGCGGCGTTGTTGACATTATATATATATATATTCCAACGAATCTCCGCACCGTAGTATAGTAATCATTGCTCCGAGAGAGTCAGATTTTTGTAGTTTAATTTATTCGCATGCAATTACAATCGAATTCGTCTCGCGTTGTGTCTGATTCTCATTCATTCACACCGACGACTACATACACCCCAGCAGCATCATCAACGACAACCGTTCACGCGTTTATATATACATACCGTTCAATTTGCAACTCTCCCCCGCGCGTGTGCATTTGTTTAATCCTGTCTATACCAACCAGTAGCCTTTGACCATACCCCCATAAGAGACATACACACATGGATTTCGATTGTCATTACATCGACACATACACACACATACACAAAGAACAAAGAACAAATTAATGCGATGTTAAATAATGACTCTTTCGACGACGAATAAATTCGTCCAATATTCGACGTGTTCGCAATAAGCCCTCTCCCACTCCTACCGCCATGCTGCTGCACGTGTAGGGGAATGGAATAATCTCTGCGTATCGTTTCCTCTCTCTCTCACACACACTGACTGGACGTCAATGCGGTGCGTGCGGTATATCGGTAGTAGTAGTAGTAGTAGTGGTATATATCAAACGTAACGCTTGTAACGTGCGTATATAGTATATAGTATACGAGAGCGCGCGAATCTTTGATGCAGCTATAGGTATCGTAGCATATATATACGGGGGTGGTGGTAGCCCAGGCCTGCGTGTGGTGTTTCAAAGCGCAATATGGCATTAAATGTTAGGAATTCAATTTATTATGCAACACGTCATGCCACGCGCGTACAACGTGTTATTAGCTCATTAGCAATACCGCCAACGGAGAGTGAGAGAACGAGAGAACGAGAGAGAGGGAGATTAATTCCGGGAAAGGTCTTCAAAGTTACACTACTTTAAAGCTCTCGTTCGCGAGCAAGCGCGCGAGTACGCGCGTGGAATCCCTTGCGTAATTAAAATTTCTGTGAATTCAGCTGAAAGTGTATAATCGCGTCGTCCTTCTCTCGCCCCCTCCACAGACACACTTATACGCTGCGAAATAAAAAGAAGAAAAATTTACATTAATTTCGACCTTACTATCCTCTCTCTTACATTATTTTTTTTTGTGTGTTAAATTAAAGCAGCATCATATGTAAGGTAAATTAATTAGTCCGGGCAAATATATCGGTTCTGCTATCAATACGATGACGACAACAACGCGCGCAAAGATTGCGTTTAAATCAATCCGATCACGCGTTCGCTTGTATATATACACACACACACATCACATACGAGTTTATTTGAATTTCGCCGCGCAGGTGATGGGAAATCGACATCGTTTCTCTCTCTCGTTGTCGACGAGTTTTTTTTTTTACAACCCTCTCTCTCTGATGGCTCTCCTCTCTCTCTCTCTCTTTTCTCAACGCTAGCTCTCTTCGGACAACGTTTTAGAATATACTGTATACGCGCGCGTCGTCCTGAAAATAACACGCATCACTTCACTCTCATGTCTCTATCTACACCTACGGGGCAGATGCATTGCACACGTATATATATACACAGAGAGAGAGAGACATTTTTCCCAAAGCGACGTCGATATAAACTAGTGGCACGTCCGACGGCAGCAGCAACGGCTCTCTCACTCTCTCGCGGAAAACTACTCGGCGAAAATCCACGACGCACACAACACGAAACTCTCTTATACTCTGGCGCGAAACCTCCATTCCGCACACTCTACTGCAGCCGTATAGCAGCAAGCAGTAGTACAACAACCGATCGCTCCGAAAAATACTCTCTAGCTTGCTCTCTCTCTCTCTCTCTCTTATATACTAAAAGTCGTAGTCACACATATATACACTCGTCTCGTTGAACGCCCGTAAACAAAGACTTTCTTTCTCACATGTATACGTGCAGTGTGTATAACGTATGCGCGACGTGTACAGTAGTTTCTCGCGCGTCTGCACGAACCTCTACACACGTGTATTCATCACGATATACACTATACCATGCCCAAAACTGTTTCGTATATCAACACACACACACACACACACACACACATCAACATATATAAACGTCAGTATGGCTGATACGCGGGAGCAATGCACGGCGTGTGTGCACTGCACATCGGGCCAACCGCGGGGATAAGTAGGAAGCGGCTACTTAAGCGCAATAAACAAGTCGTTGCCGCGTAGCAGCAGCAGCAGCAGCAGGAGCGGGCAAGCGCGAGCGTGAACGAGAGAAAGAGACACTTATACTCGCGTGTGTGCGCGGATTAGTGGCCGTGTGGCGCGCGCGAATATCATATAGATATGTATATGTATATATATATGTCGAGGAGAGAAGTAGTTGTAGTAATGTACGTGCGGTGAATATCGCGTGCGATTGTTATGCAACCCGCGCAGCGTATAATGGCCGGCATGAGAGAGAGAGAGAGACAAAACGAGTAGGTGATCATTGATCGCACGCTGTGGTGTGCTGCAGCAGCTTCTCTTCTCTATTGTCGTCTCACCGTTGATGTTCCCGTTCCTTCTCTCTCTTGATCTCTTTTAAATATAGAGAGAAGAAGGAAGAGCAGCTTGGCCACGAGAATATCATCCGGACAATTAAGAATAAGCGGCGACGAGATCGATATACGCGAGCATTATTTTATAAGTGCTTCTCCTCACCGCTAGGGAGAGAGAGAGAGAGAGAGAGAGAGAGAGAGAGAGAGAGAGAGAGAGAGAGAGAGAGATGACGATGAATATTTCATCCGCGGCTTTTATTTTCTTCTCGACGAGACGAACGGACGCTTGCGCGCGAGTATTTTTAAATTTTCAAGCAGTATAGCAGCATTTTGCGGGGAAAGATTATCCTTGAATAGCGCGTAACTCTGTGTGTATTCTATACCACTACTACTTTAAAGGTTTTGAAGAGATTACGATCTCTCTCTCTCTCTCTCTCTCTCTCTCTCTCTCGCACACTCACTCATTCGCGTATATATAGCTAACCACCGAGTGACTTACTTATATTCTAGAATCCAAGAGTGCGCGTCGGACGAGTTCTACTACTCGCGTTTTAACTGGGTCGTGTGTATGTGTGTGTCCGCGCGTGCACGACGAGAGTGACTAGTCTATTAGAGTTGCTCTGCCGCGAGTTTTCGCGCGCTCGCTCGCGAGAGAGCAGCGTGTTTTATTTTAATGAATTTGGTCGTGATGCCGTACGTATATATACAGAGTGGTGGTGTATGGTGTATTTTTCGTGGCGACGCCGCCGCGCGCGCACGGTAAACGGGGGCGAAATTAAATGAGAGAGGAGAGAGGAGAGGTAGTAAAAGGGATATTTTAATTACAGCGAGAGAGCGAGATGCTGCTGAGATGGTGGGGATGAGTGGACGTAGAGGGTTCACGGTGATCGTTATATATATATATATAAGAGGAGAAAAATTTTATATAAAGAATGGAGAGACTTTGTCTCTTGTGGAGAGAGACGAAGAGGATTCATTCGTCGTCTTCTCTAGCACACTTGCCCCTCTAATGTCTTGGCAAATTTTTCAAGAGAGTTAATTAAGTGTATATGACTATATATATATACACTCTGTATACCATTATAAGCCTCCTTTAAAATTCAAATAGCTCATGCTGTTGCTGTTGCTGCTTCTTCATCCGAGAGTGCCGGAAGCATTATAAAAATAATAATAATAGTAAAAGCATCTCTCGAAAATCCCATACTACACAATTTCAATACATGTATATATATAAGAAAATCTACGAGTAGTACACTTTTTCATTATCGGTCCTGATTGCAAGTGCTATCGACCATATAGCCTATACACACACATACACATACACACGCTCACCCTCTTTTCCCATTCTGCCTTTTCTATTCAAAGAAAATCGCGGAAATACTTTTCCGCTTTTCCCACCACCACCTTCTTCTTTCCTACTCACTCTCTCTCTCTCTTTCTATATCCGGCATTCGAACATAAAACACGTTCGTTATTCAAATTTCATTTCGCACGCTCGCTTCTCTCTCTCTCTATTTCTACAGGCAGTCGAACCTAATTTCGAAATACGCGCGCGCTACGGAAAATTTTGATTTTACCCTTTCTCGCATATACCTTCCTCTTTCACGTACCACTACCACCACACTGGAATAATTCTACATATATACCTCATATGCTTTTCTACATATACGAATGTCTGAAGCTGCTGGTGTTCCCTATACTACGCGGGGATTTCCCAAGGTATCCGCGCTTCACTCGCCGCAGCGCGCACAAGACGTAGCAGCTTTACATTTGCAGATAGCATGATAAATTCGCGGGGTGGGGCCGTGGTGGCGAATAAATTCTTCATTCGCGCGCGTGCACATGTGCTACTGCTGGCTGCTGCTGCTGCAGCACTCCTCCGATATCATAAATTCCATATGCGCAACCGTCCAACATGGGAACGTGTGAGAAGAGCAGTATAGTAGCAGCACTAGTGTGGCGAGAGAGGCGCGAAGCTCATATACGCAAGTGTTAAACTTACGCGCGCGCGCGCGCTGAAATTCGAACGCACGCGCACGCGTATATGGTTATACTATACGTGTATGTATATGTGGGTATAGTATATATGTATTATACACACATGTGCGCGGGGACCGTCGACGACGACGCGGGGGCGGGTTAGCCACTATACTAGCATTGTCTACCGCATTATTCATAACAGGCTTTCGCCAAATGAACTTACGGAGCATTAACCTTAATATTTTGAAATTCCGAACTCAGCCCACCGGCCGGCCACTTCTGGCAACAGACATAATATACACATATACATATATATACACAAATATATATATGTGTGTGTGTGTGTATACTGGCAAGAGGGGAGGAAGGTTATATAGTTCCACCTCTTCGGACGATAGTGTTACCATCCCCGATAGTTCGGAATTTTCGGGATGATCTCGACTATACACTCTAGCTGTACAGTAACGCTTATACTATATACATATCCTACAGTAAGCATTGTCCTATCCATGTATGCAGTATGCACACACACACACATATATATATATATATAACTGTTGGAGAACAGTATACAGACCTTTTGGTTCCCGCATCACATGCACATGCGTTGTAGTAGTACTATACACTATACACGCGCTCTACTCGCGCGAGCGCACACTGTTAAAAGTTTCGCGAAAGACGCGGAAGTCATTAACTCGCGCGCACCAGCAGTTCTCTCTCTTCTCCGTCGCGCTAATAAGTATAATCCGTGCTTATAATTACATCCATTCGAGCAACACGCGCGCCCGCGCGTATTATACGGATATATAGTTATATGCGCACACGTATATACATATACCCCTTTTTGCTCTTTCCCTTCGCAAGAGTGTCTGTGGGAGTATATATATATACCTATATAGGAGTCTCGTTGTATAGTCGTAGTCGTCGTCTGTACAAGAGGGGGAGGGAAGCCGCTGTGACCTCACGCCGCCGAGCCCCGCGCGTTACTAAGACTTCTACTCGCGCGACCCCGCATATTTTACCCTTGTTTTCATGCCTCACTCTCTCTCTCTCTAGGCTACCATCGTACCCTTACACTACTACGCTACTACTACTATATACTCTCGTACTATAAGCGTATAGCTGTATAGGAAGGGTGTAGAGAGAGTTTTTAAGCTCGTGATTCACAAGGACATTTTTACCTTTCACAAAGGCTCGCACGCGCGTCTCGGCGCCGAAATGAATTTCACTGTTTTGCGCGCTAGCAAGCGAGCTTCTATACTACTCTTTTTTTTCTTTCGCTCCCTCTCTCTCTCAGCGTATTTTCGCTCTTTGCTCACGGCGTGTGATATAATTTCGGCCGTTTTTGCCTCCGCGCGAACGTCGCTCGTGGTTTTTTCACGCGCCAGTGAGAAGAGTATGCTATATATATGTATATATATACCGAAAGCGTTGTACGACGACGACGACGACGATGAAAGCTCTGAGAATTAGTTTTGTTTCGACGTGGTGTGCCAGTATATGAGCGAGAGAGTAAGAGTTTTTTGGGTTGCGTATACGTAGTAGTAATAGTAGTGTGCTCTCGTTCTCTCACTATATATACACACACACCGAGCGGTTGGAATATAAAAGTGCGACTGTTTTTCGGTCGTGCCAAAGAGATAGCGCACAGTCCACGATCATATATATGTATATAGGTGAGGGGAGAACGTTTTTGCGAATATAATGACGGGAGATCATGACACGTCGAGCGCGAACGCTGCTGTGAGTGTTTTTTTTTGTCGTCGTTGTTTTCGTTTTTTTTCTGTATTTTCAGATTTTTCGTTGCCGAATCCGTGCATCGTTGCTGCTGCTGCTGTGGTTTTTTTAGTCGCGGGAACGAACGAACGAGTCGTCGTTGCGATGATATACCAAGTTTATATTTCCGTGCGTGGTGGTCGCATATGTATGTATGTGTGTGTACGCGGGGATTTAATGTGACGGGAAATTTGAAAAATTATATACAGGAGAGTGCGTGCGCACGCAGCGGTCGCGAGAGAGAGAAAGGATGTGCGAGAGTGCTACTTTGCCGATACGGAGTGTGATTAGAGGAGTAAAAAATGAGCTTACATTTTCCCGAGTGTGTAACGAGTGTATATACGCTATACTACTGCTGCTGCTGCTGTGGCACGCAAGAGAATTTGTGACGTATTTTTTTTCTGCTGTCTCGTGTGTTATATGTGTGTGTGTGTATAAAACATCGCGTTCTCTTTTATTTTTACAAAAGAATTTTAAACGCGTAAAATGATACGATGCGCGGTCGGTATAGAATTAACATAGAATTTTTCTACAGCTTCTCTATATATTACAGCTGTTGTCGAGCTTCCTTTACAAGAACGCGCATTACTAATAATATACATATCTATAATACTGTCGATTTGACGAACCCATATACGTCGAAATATTAAAAAACCATCAATCCCCCCTACCAATACCCGATATTAAACAGAGATCAGATATATATATAATAACTTTTAAAACTCGGGTGTACAGTATAATATAATGTGTATATATATATACACGCGCGTAGTATAGCATCGATAAGCAACATTAAAAAATCATCCGGCTTATTGAAAACACGATATCGTATATACCCGATAAGAATTCCATAAGACGTGACATGCTTCTTTCTCCTCCGTCTCTTTCTCGAGCGGGACTGGTATATTAATATCAATAACAGAAATCAAATAAAACTCGTGCGTCCTCTTCTCTCTTTCCACTCTCCGTCCGCTCCATCAATTTAACTTTCGCGTTCTTTTGACAAAACTTCTTCTCGTCCACGGTCCTCGGATAAATCTTCTCTCGAGCGCCGCTGCCGCCGCCGCCGCGGCCTGGTATACCCATTCCACCACAACGCCACGCGCGCGTGCTCCCTCTCTCTCTCTCTCTTCATCGATAAAGTTTTCCCAACAATTTTTTCTCTAAACAAGAAAGGGATATTCCTCATGCACACCGGCGCGCTCACTCGCCGGAAGTCGCGAAAGAAACTTGGTGCTGCTGCTGCTCCTTCTTCGCAGTGTGATTCACTGAATACATCCCCGATGAGAGAGAGAAGGAGAGAGAAGACTACGAGGACAACGAGGAAAAAAAAAGGGATAGAGAAGGGGATATAGTCATCGCGCGCGCGCACCAGAAATATAAATTTCACTCGGCACGTGGAGTGGGACTAGCGCGCAGAAATGAACTTTGGCGCACGCGCCAACACCCGGAGCACGCAATTTATTCCCAAACTCTCTAGCTCTAGACAGAGAGACAGGGAAACGAGAGAATCTTTAATACAAAAAAAAAAGAAAAGGAAAAGAGGAGAGAGGGAAGAACAAGAGAGTGAGCGGATCGAGCGCTATCGCTATATGTAGGAAGAGGAGCGAGAGAGACGATAGAGGAGGAGAGAAAAAAAGATAAGAATCCGAGAGAAAACGCTGACTTCCACGGCCGGCTCTCGCTTCTTCGTCCTCGTCCATATACCCTCTCACACCCCCTGGCAAAGGGAGAAAGCTACGTGTCCTCTCTCTCTTTCCACCCCCTCCTTATAACGACGCTCGCAAGGAGGGGAGGATAAAAAAAAGGAGGGGTACAGAGGGAAGAAGAAAAGAAGCTCTGCTAGCTACTCTCACTCCTGCTGGCGTATAAAATATGAGGAGAAATCTCGGCAAGCGTCGCCGCGCACTGATTTCGCACTTTCGGCCGGCACAAGATAGCCCTGATGCGGGTTCCCCACCTACCTACCCCCTTTTACTGACAATGCCCTCAAGGCACCTTTCTATATGAAAGATAGCAGCAGCAGGGTACATACAATACGAATAGAACGAAGAACTGCAGTATACGTATGTGTATGTATATAGTCAAGGCGACGACGACGACGAGCGACGGGGGAGAATGCATTAGGGTGGTTCCGGCGCCTGGTCCGATCACGCGCGCGACGCTTATACTTTTCTACCCTCTCTCTCGCCACACGACCATCGTACGACCAAAGTAGGGTTAAAGAGACGGCCCGCCCCGATGACGACGACGACGACGTCGTCGTTGTGGTAATGGTCATGGTGGCTGTGGGAGTATATGTGGGGGTGTGTATGTGCCTTGAGGGTTGATGGTGTGCATATAGTGGATGCGGAGAAAACGTGTATATAAGGAGAATGTTGTGTTGTATTCTGTGTGTGTGTGTGTGTTTAGGGGTAAGGAGGAAATCGGGATGGAACGTGAGGATATGTGTGGGTTTGATTGGGTATAAGTACCCTGGTAGGAATTTTAGAGCATATTCTGTGGTTATGAATTATCTGTAGGTTTAGAAAATATGGTTAATTTTTGGTTAAACATTAGAGCTAGGAAGTTTTGGTGAAAATTTACACTTGTAACTTTAAATCTGGCTGGGAAAATGTTAATCGTTAATTACCTATTTTCTAGTTAACTTTATGACTAAGGGTAAACTAAAAAAAAAAATTAAGTATCGTTTTCATTAAAATGAATCGAGTCTTATAGGGTCGAGTTTTCAGATTATTAATTACTTATTATTATATCTTCTTAATTTCTTAAATTTTTTTTCTTACTTAACAGTATCATAGAAATCGTTTCTTCTTGTATAAGTATTGATTCCTTATAGAAAAATCAATTTCTCGAGAAATATTCATTAGTATCAAAACTTAAATTTGATCTTAGTTATAAAATAATACCCAGCGAATGTCGTTTTTTTCAAATGTTAAAGAAAATCAAATAGTTTTTAGATAGTTTATAACCAAAAAGATATTCTATTTATAACTATATAAGAAATCTAGCCAATTTATAACAACTTTATAAGATAAACGAAAGATTCGAGAAAGAGAAACATTTAAAGAAACGATATCAATCACATTATCAGCAAGTCGTTTATAAAACTACTTTTAAAACAATAGAATTAATTCAGAAAAAGAAAATCTACCGTCCACCCCCGTCGCATGCTGCAGGCGATTAAAAAACAACGCTGCGCGCGAATCTTTCGGCGATTCAATTCTACAAAATCTAAAAGAACCATCGTACCACATACTCTTTTCTCACAATGCGGCCTCGCCACGGTGCAAAGGATCATCCGCTATATACGCGGCGAGCAGCTCGCGACGAATATTATACGATTTCAACGTCGCTTCTGCGCGAATTTCAATTGTACGAATTGAGAGGCAGTAGTGTGCCACTCTGTACGCGAGAAGCGAAGAGCTGCTTCAGCTGCCTGCCTCTCTCCTTCAAAAAGCTCGTGATTTTTCAAAGGATACAGAGGAAACTTCACTTCTATATATGTCGTTCCTCTTACTCTCTCTCTCTCTCTCTCTCTCTCTTACTACATTTTGACGTATTACTTCCTCATACTCGCTCTTCTTTCTCGCAGCAGCAACAATCACATTTCGGGAAACTCCTGCGGCAAACAAAATCCTTTTAACGCTCTAGCACAGAAGAGAAGGAGTGTCTAGCTCAAACCTCAAGCCTGCGCTCTTTCTCACTCGCGTGTGTCAGAGTTATAGAACGAACGCGCGAGCCAGCAGCCGCATGAGGTAAAAGAGAACGACGAGAGAGAGAGTGAGAAGCCAAGGAGTAGCAAGCAGCAGCAGCAGTGCGGACGTGCTGCGAGTGCGAGAGAGAAAAAGGACAAGGCCGTGCCGAGTTGTAACGGTGCCCTCGTCGTCTCTCTCTCTCTCTCTCTCTCTGTTATTCATGTGTGTATACATATATATAATACTATACTACTGCTACCCGCTGCGAGTGACAAAGCCAAGCCGCCACGAGGGGGGCCAATTTCGTAAAGTCGATATAAGTAGGTGGCTAGCGTGAGTTTTCGCGTGAGAGGGCGAATAGAAGCGCTTCTCTCGCTCGGAATTTGGCAGGATGAAACATTCACCGAGAGGAGGAGTTTTGTGTGTGCCCATCGCGTGTCTATGTGTGTGTACGGTGAGAGAGGAGAGGATGATGAAAAGAACGGGGGATGGACTTAATTTTTCAGCCATGGCCGGCTGCTGCTATGCTACTGCTGCTGCTACGAGAGCGATTAATAATTTTTCGCGCACAAATGCGGGCTGCACGCGTTAGCATTTGACCGGGTGAATACGATGTGTGTATGCATATACATAGAAGGGAGAGGTATGAAGAGCCGGCCGGCGTTGACGCTGTCGAGGCTGAGTTATTGCGCCCTGGAAAAGTTGAATTAGCCAGAGATCTTTTTTTTTTTGGTGTTTTGTTTTTCCTGTGCTTTCTTTTTAGAATTTTTATTTTGTTTTTTGACAGTGTGGTGGATGGATGGATGAGTTGAAATTTTTGACAATTTTAAGCGGTTGGAGTTATTGTTGGGGTTTAAACTGAGATGGATTGACAATAATGTTGAATATTATAGTGGAGAGAGAAATAGTCGGTCTGAAGTTTGCAGCGTTGGGATGCAACGGAATAGTTTTTCACACTTAAATAAAACAGTTAAAAATTTGCACGATACAGTGAAATCTTTATTTTGATGTTGGGTTATGCTATAAAACGCTAAACACATGAGAAAATTCAAAATCTAACATATAAAACTAAAAAGAAAAAAATTTTCTAAAGTTTCGTTGCACTCCAACGGTGCAAACTTCAAACCCATAAGAACTATAAATATATGGGAATAGAAACGTTTTAAGTAGTTATTGAGGTTATAATACATATACGTGCAAATATCACAAACGCTGTGAAAAACTTCGAAAAATGGACCCAAAATTTTTTTCGACGACACCCACATTTTCTTGTTGGTTAGGGTGTCTAGAAACGATATCTGTTGTTGAACAAAGTCCATCGAAAGGTATCATTTTTCTGGGGCCAATAATTAATTCTTTAAAAATTATTAAAATAGCTCTAGTTTAGTTCTAAATCATTCCACCAAAGACAACTTAATAAAAAATTTAGAAACAAAGAAAATACAATAAAGAGCGAGAGCTTTCCAGATCTTTTTCAGAATTAGAAAATGTTGATTCTTCCAAAAGTTATATGAGTTGGAAGTTGAGTTTAAAATACACGTGATCAATGGCTGGAACAATTGTTGACCTTTTCACACCGTTTTCGTGAATTTTTAGCTCAACTTTAAACTCACGTAACTTTTGAACCAATCAACATTTTCTAATTCCGAAAAAAGATTTGGATAGCTCTCTTTCTTTAATTTTATTTTCTTTTTGTTCTAAATTTTTTATTAAGTTGTTTTTGGTGGAATGATTTAGAACTAAACTAGAGCTATTTTTAATCATTTTTAAAC
>JAWWEQ010049320.1:0-13763 GCA_035583055.1 Torymus tubicola
CCTCGTATCTGTGCGCAGCCAGCCCAGGCTTGCTCTATGGGGCGAAATATGATCGACCCGACTTACACCTAACACATTGTTGTTGTGTTTTATAGGTTCAAGTCACTACGAGAAGGAGGGAGAACTTCGTGCTCAACCGAGGTCATATTCCCCAAATAAGAGTAAATTCAATAAATTCTTAATTATCAATTATATTGTCCGAGTTGTTATTTGCGAGTGTGATTGTGTGCGAGTCCTGTGTTGTCCTTCCTTTCAGTGTACCAAACTGTAATCGACGGCCACATCAAGAGGACGCCGTAATCATTGAGGATAATCGGGTCGCTTCAAGGTGTTGCTGCTAATCCTGAACCCCCTTCGTCGAGAAGTGAGTCTCTAGTTGAGTAGAGAAAAGTGATAGAGTGACGGCTAGGTCATTGAGAGGATTTTGACCAAGGGTAGCAAGTCACTATGTCACAAAACATTGGGAAAATCCTTTTTTGCAAATAAAAAATTTTTTACCGTATTCTTAGAGTGAATGTTAAGTAAATAGTTTCATACTATTTTCTTCGTACGACGGTGAGTTTTTGAGAAAAGAAATATCAAATTTTTGAAAATAGCAATTTATCCATTTTGTAAGGTTAATAACTTTTGCTTGAATAAACATTTTTTAATTCTGCTTACAGATATCGAAAGTTCAAGTCGAGATCTACAAGCTGCAATAATATTTTATACGAAAAAGTTATTTTGCCTATAAACATCTCGACTTTGAAAATGTATTGCGTTTATATGCGGATCTCGATTATAGATCTTGTCTTGAACGTTCGATATCTGTAAGCGAATGAAAAACGTTTATTCAAGCAAAAGTTGTTAACCTTACAAAATGGAAAAAAATCGCTGTTTTCTCCTCGAAAACTAATCGTTATACGAAGAAAATAGTAAAAAAACTTTTTTCTTTAAAATCACTCAATGGGTATGGTGAAAAATTTTTTAATTGCAAAAAAATTATTTTACTAATGTTCAGACAATTATTTGTTAAAAATTTCTTTCTGACCAGTCGAACGCATGGCCACCCTCGAAATTCAAGTGAACTGAAAAGGCAATTGAGACCATCCTGAGTCCTGGACCACATCTTTTCGGATGGATTCACCACTCTTTGATAAAAAAAATAAAATAACCACATGGCATATCTTAATACTTTGGACTTCGTCGTCCCTATTTTCGTTCATTTTACTGAATTCCAAGTTGTATTTTGCATTGAAAATTGCACTTTTTTAAATAAAGTATCCTTAAAAACTACCCCTTTTTTAAATTAAAAGAATCAGGAGTTCAAAATTGTTTTTCCATTTTTTAAATGGCATAAATCGATAGAGCGACTTCGAAAATAGTGAACTATCGCTTTAGCAATTTTTTGGGGGGTCAAAATAGATAATAATATGCTGTTGAAAGTTGATAATTAAAATGGACATTTAGGAACGAAATGGGTTAATGGTAACTATTCTTTCAATAAGATTTTATGCAAAAGTTTTAAAGACCTCCACGATAATTGAATATTTATTTGTTACAACCCCTATCTTAGTAGAAATTTATGATTTGAAAACATTTTCTATAAAAAAATAAAAAAAATATAAATAAAATGATAGAACATTGATATTTTTATAAAAAGAAAAATAAGGAATGCAACCCTTCGAAACAAAAATACTGCTAACATGATTGCCTTTTCATAACCAATATTGTGACATTAATTTTACTGATAAAATGTAATTATTTTCCAAGATATTGAAAAAAACGATTTTTCAGTGCAAACTTTGGAGTCGGTTGTCGCCCCCTCAAACCCTTTTGTGGCTGATGAAAAAAAATACGTGTCCAATGTTTTTTTATGCTCTTCAACATATTCCAGTATCATCAAAATCGGAGGCGAACACTCGCGAGATTAAAACATCGGCACGCATATCGAACGTCAAATTAGGCACAAAAACAAATGATGAATGAGTATTGATCTTACACTGAGTAAACTGTAGGGTAAAAGGATTTGAGAAGGATCGAGGACAAAGGACGTTGCATCGCGAAAGCGTATTAGATTATCTCTCCGTTACCTATTAGTATTCTTGTAATTCAAGTAATACTTTATCTTTAGCTCTATTTCATTGCACCGTTTCAAGCATCTACTCGCAACTACACCAACATCAGAACCCTTGATACGCAAGTGACTCGAGATCATCTTACACTTAATAGACTCAATACTAACTATTAACTATAACCATCAAGATTTACTTTCAAAAACACACAGAATGATTAGGCTTGCTGTGATTTAATTTACTAACTTTTAAAGCTTATGACTAATACAAAAGTTCGACTTAATATCACCAGTTCAAATTTTATGGACTATTCGTATCATAGTGTTATGCAATTTGAGATTTAATATAAAGAAATAAAAGTCATATTAAATACAATAAGTCAATTTTAATGGCAACTACCATTAAAATGTTTATTTAACTTATATGTCATTTTATATACATTTAGTTTCGAATAGATTTTATTTAAATATATGCAGGAGATAAATCAAGGGTTAAACGAGATATCACATCATTTCTAATATTTGCTCGAGTAAGACGTGAACTCTTGATTATCTGAACAACCATCATACGACAATCATGGCAAACAACCATAGACACTCCGTGCAGCTGTTCCATATCTTTTTCTCGTCTGATACTATTTTTACCAAAAGTTCCGAATATATTAGTATTTGATGACTGAGATGGACTTCCAAAATAATGGTACGTATTGCTGTAAAGAAACACATAAATAGTTTAGAGTTAATGCACATATTTCTTGTTAAGGTTAATTATGATTTTGAGAGATATAATAAATAAAAATAATGAGATACTACTCTCTAAGAAAGCTCCAATATAAACATAAACTAAGAGAGCTGTGCCCCCCTGCGTGTCTCGCTGCTCTCGGTACGCCAAACCCCCCGCTCTCTGCTTCGTTCGTCGCACCACCTACTACTCTATGTACAAACTTCGTTTTTGCATTATAGGCATGACCGCGTTTTCCAGGATAGCCTTACATCTTCACCAGAGCAAGAATTGTAAAACTTCAAATACTAATAAAAACAATTTTTTATTATCTAAAATTTTTTTTAAACATTTTCGCGTAAACTAAAACCTTGTTATATAATAATTTGTCAGAAATTGATTGTACATGAAAATGTTAAATGTCAAGTATGGTTTTCTTATATTCTATAACTAATACATTCGTTTACGTAGGTCTAACTAGCCAGGAATTCATTGTACATAAAAATGTTAAAAAAGAAAAAGTTTTATTATCTTATTATCTACAACTTTTGTATTTAACATTTATGTGTAAAATCAAATTTTGACGAGTTATAACCGAAAATCGTCGATTATTTACCTATTTTGCCGTTTCGCGCATGTGTGTTGATAAATATTGCTTGTAGCAAAAAACTCCCATCAGACTCGGTATAATTACACTAACAAACAGTTAGTTATAATTAAAGGAGTATATTCTTCAATGCCTTTTTAGATGCATAGAAAATTCGCTGAGATAATCAGGTAACTTGATTAAATACGAACATAGAGACGTACATACATTGTCGAAAATGTCTAAAATGGACTCTGGATGAGGGGAAAATCATTTATATTGCTCAAATTTTAGTTATAATAAGTTAACAAATTTTACTTTGATGAAATTAGAAGGCTCCCCTGAGCAGCGGTCGTGCCTAAAAATAATAGAAAAATTTATAAGACATATAAAAATTTATCTTTTTTAGAATTATATTAATTACATTACTTTTTTTTTTAATTATATTTTTTATTTTTTTGCTTCCTCACAAAGAAAACTTTGTAATAATAAAAAAAATTTTTGGACAAAAAGTATTAAAAGCTACACTTTGACATTCCGGTAGTGTCAGCACTCAATTTTAAATGGCAATGAAACTATCTGTCGATCACATACAGTGTCATTAGCCTGAGTGAAAGTTTTGTATGTGCGCAAGTGCTTATAGCTTTTGCTAAAGAAAATATTATCCTGAAAATATCTTCGGCAGTTTTCCTTAAATTTTTCCACTTTTTCACTTAAAGGTCTGATCAGATTTTGATTTCAATATCTCTTTGACCATCGACGAGTCGATTCATGTTTATCTTCAAATTTTGAAGAAAAAAACGAGAAAATTAGTTTTTTGTCACAATCTTTGAATAAATTGAATTGTCGTTCCAAATTTTACTCAATTATATGCTTTTATTTATTAAAATTCATACCGTTAAGAAAATTTCAATTTTAGATTTAAAAATTATTAGCAATTTATTTTTTATATATATACAGTATCGTTCAAAAATTCGTAAACATATTTTTTTTTGTAACGCCAACATCAACTATCGATTTCTCGAAAATCCCTTGATAGTTTTTAACATTTCTGGTAGTTTTAATTATGGAAGTGTGTGAGGTGTTGGGACACAAGGCCATAAATAACACAGGCCCATAAAAAAAAATCTGTCGGTTCTGGAATGGAGACCATACTTTTCTTTTGTATTTTTTCCCGCTGAATCCGAATCCGACGTTAAAAGTAGGGGGTTGGCCGCATATTTTGAACATAAACTGTCGAGAAGTCGTATTTCTGTGGAAAAACTTGAGAACAAAGAAAAACATTGTTTCCATCACATCAAAAACCCAACCCTTTCTTTTTATGCATTTTGGATTGCTGAATCCGAATTTATTATGGAAAAAGAGATTTGACCGCCTAATTTCCGAGTTAACCTTAAAAAACTACTCAGTCAATTTGCACAAGAACTAAATTGGCTTACGCTTGCGTATACGCTTGTCATCAAACGACCTATGCAAAGGATTTCTACGCCGTTTTTTGTTATTAGATTGTACATCTCTTTTTAGTATCCAGCAATAGTCCGTCATCATGTTCACGTCATATTTTCCTTGCTACCTACGTTCAAATTTCTTCATATCCTAATAAAATCTTTCACCATGCTCTTCACTGTAGTCACCTAGGACTGGTAGAAATTCATCAATGTGCGAATCGAGAAAGTGGAGTTTTAAATTCATTAAGCAACCTAATTTTTTGAAGTTTTGTACCATAGTTTCTACGATGCTCTTATAGTTCTCATCTTTATTGTTACCAAGAAAGTTTGTTTCAACATCTTTGAAGCTCAACCAGGTTGCCTTCTCGGTATCATTCATACTTTTGACGAATTCTTCTTTCCTGAACATTTTGCGAATTTGAGGTTCATCAAAGACACCTTCCTTCAATTTAACCAGAGTTATATTCGTAAACATGGTTTCTAAGTATTTGAAACATCGCCCTTCTTTATCGAGAGCTTTAACAAATTATTTCATCAGCCCTAATTTGATATGTTAAGGAGGTAAAAGGATTTTGCTAGGATAGACAAGAGGACGATTGATGACATTGCTGGAACCTAGATTAACCTCTAGACTGCCGGAGAATCAATATATTGACGCTACCCCCGATCGAAACTTTCCCTATGATCAATCAATGATATAAGATACCTTTTATACAAGTTTTCTGAGGGGGATATGCCCCTTGAAATCCCGGCAGTCTAAAGGTTAAGTGATGGCCTCGCTGGCCATACTTTTGTATTATAGTGTTTTATCCTATCTCGACTGTCAAACATGCATAAATAGCTTGGTTACTTGGTAAAACCTGATTGTTGACCTAGTATCATGGACAATATTTTCAGGTCTCCGCAAATTAACCATTCGTGCTCACTATACTTTATTTTATTTACAACCTTTTCGATGATACAGTATTCTTCTTTAAGTACAGTTGAATGATCCAATGGTAACGAAGCATACACGTTCGTATTGTGAAGAAAAACTGCCTTCAGGCTTCGCTTGGATGAATCGATGAATAACCTCCATTCTTCTGGCTTGTATAAATTTGGTTTGAACTCATTAATAAGTCCTCGTACATCTGTGCAGTACACTAAATCAGACTCGCCAGTGAAGTATGTTCGAAACGCTTCTTCTCGGTTTCGATAAAATGTGACGTTTAGATCCTTTTCTAATATATTATAATACTTTAATTGTGAAGTCATTAATTCAGCTGCGTCTTTTGCTAATCCAGCATTCCTAAACATGTCATTAAGTTGAGCTTGAGAGATCTTTTTTTGGCTTTTCTCTTTACCAATGGGAACATACTCCTCATCACTGTCCGAAGACAGTTCTTCTTCACTTTCGACGGATTCACTTTCTGCTTCCGTCACTGATTCATTTTCGTCAGTATCGTCGTCTGTATAGTGATTAAGATTTTCTACGTCTTTTTCTGTACCACAAGCAACTTGCATACCATCAATTTTTTGTATAAAGCTGTCTCGTGAAGCCTCATCTATCAAATTTTCGATTCTTTGCTTCTGTGGACGAACGACACTAGAAACTGTCGCATACAATATTTTATCTGGTCACACCTTATTTACCCCAGTTATATTTGTCATGCAAAGTAACAGTCACTTTTATCTAATGGTTTTTTCCAAATAGCTGGTTTCACAAACTTTATTTTACTTTTATCTCCAGTTTTGCATCACTGTCCGAAGACAGTTCTTCTTTACTTTCGATAGATTCACATTCTCTTTGCATCGATGATTTATTTTTAATTTTGTCAATGATTTATATTTTATTTATGAAACTGAATCTTCAGTTTTCTTCGAATTTATCTGACATTTTGCAAAAAATATATTCTTGGGAATACAGAATATAAAAATAACTTGAAACAACAGTAGGCTGCAGACGAATCTGAAAATTGCTATATCTTAAAAAGAAGAAAACGGAGAGTATTCGAATTTTACGTATTTGTAGTGTTATATAAAAAATAGATTTAGGACAACGCCGAGGGAGCTCTAGCATGGGTAGAGTGTCTATGAGCCATGATTTGCAAGTAATGTAGATTCGATTGCTCTCTCTCTTTCTCTTTTCCGCTTTCTCTCTCTCTCTCTCTTTCTCTCTCTCGCTCGAAATTTTTCAAAATATTGTATAATTAATCATTTTTTACCGCGCCGCAACTGTGAGTATCTGAAATCTTTGTATTCTGCGTGAAGTCTCATAGTTAACGAGTTTTCTACGTTATCCTACGCGCGCGGTGCTTGCAATGATGGTCGAAGACGAAGTAACTTGTCAACGTTTGCAATCACATGAATTTGTAAGAAATCGCTAAGCGATGTTTAAATGATTACAATTGACTACTGAGTGCAATGCCTCTCGATTCTTTCATTTGTATTTACTCTGGATTAATAAATAAAAATAAATAAATAAATTTTTGCTAGAAATACTCTGGAGCAGGATGCAGAAATAGATATCTCGACGTAAAAACCATTTGAAACACTGGACAAATCAGATGACTGTTCTGAGGATTACGAACATCAGCGAGAAAAATTGGATGAAAAGTCTCGATTAGACCGAGACTTAGAAATGTTACGAGTAGACCATTTGATCAAAGAGGAAGAAGACCGCGTTCACAGAATCGTCAAGGATTATCTTGATTCATTCCATTTACCTATTGATCTCTTACCGGCCACTGATGTATTACAACATTGGACTTGATCCTCAGATGATATCCCTAATGAAAAATCTCACATGGGACCCACATGGGATGCATGTGGGAACTATGTGGGTTCCATAAGGGACTCTTGTGGGCCATAGTGGGAACCATATTGGAACCATGTGGGAGCCATGTGAGAAATTGCTACAGGATCCGATTGGGAACTACGTGGGTCCCATGTGGGTTCCACATGACCAAGTTAAAAAAAAATTTTAATTCAATTTTTATTATTACAATGTAACTATAAAAATATCAAAGTTTATTATTAAAAATACATAGTCTATTTACACATCAACGTTATCAGTATAAACAGATAAACCTTTTGTTAACAATGAAAAAATTTCTATTTCACAGCATAATAATGATACATATTTGGCAATTCTGAAATATAATCTACTATTATTAATTAATATACCATTTCCAATATAGTACCGTCCAATATAGTAGTTTTGTCATTAAGAAAATTATTGCACCCAGATATTGGGTAAATCCCGTAAATAAAGGGAGACAACAAAAACAGGGCAAGCCTTGTAATACGGACTTTTCGTAAAGCGTCGTTCGAACAGATGAATTATATAGTTTATATACTCTCAGCCTTCTAATTCACTTACAGGAGTCACTGGTCGTGCGCCGCGTAGCTGGAAATAAAAAAAGATTGCTTATTGTGAGCCGCTTATCATAAGTTACCTTTTGCTACCGGTAATCCGCGCACGACTAGTGACTCCTGTCAGTGAATGAGAAGGTTGAGAGTATATAAGCCGTATAATTATCCGTTCGAACGACCCTTTACGAAGAGTCCGAATTACAAGGCTTGCCTTGTTTTTGTTGTCTCCCTTTATTTGGGGTATTTACCTTATATCTGCGGGTAATAATTTTCTTAATGACAAAACATAAAAATAACTTTTTCGAGTAGCGGTACTATATTGGAAATGATATATTAATTAATAATAGTAGATTATATTTCAGAATTGCCAAATATGTATCATTATTAAGCTGTGAAATAGAAATTTGTTCATTGTTAATATATGGTTTATCTGTTAATACTGATAACGTAGATTTGTAAATAAACTATGTATTTTTAATAATGAAGTTCGATACTTTTATGATTATATTGTAATAATAAAAATTGAATTAAAATTATTCTTAACTTAACTAACTTGAACAACATGGGCTCCACGGAGTTCTCAATGAGATCCTGCAGCAATTTACCACATGGCTCCAACATGGTTCCCACTAGGACCCACAAGAGTCCCTCATGGAACCCACATAGTTCCCACATGTGTCCCATGTAGTAGGGATACCTATCCCCTCTTATATTAATATTCATGTTCGCTAAAATGTTGGGAGTGCGAAAAATAGAAAGAGACAGATAGATGTGTATTATTTAGGAGTGAGTGAGACAGAGAGATTAAGTGAACGAGAAATTGAGAGAGAGAGAGAGAGAGAGAGATAGAGAGATTGATTGATTGCAAACTGTGTTTATTTCTGCTGTGGTCTTATAGACCGTATAGCAGCTTATAATGGTAGAATAATTATTTACAAAAATAGTAGGTAGAATAATTATTTACAAAAATAGTTTTGCGTCTATAAGAGAGAGAGAGAGAGCGAGAGAGAGGGAGAGAGAGAGATACTTCGCGTATGTGCGCGAGCAGAGGGGAACGGCGCACTCCGCTCGAGCGTACACTTGATGTATTATCCTAGCTCCCTTCTCTTCGACTCACCCACCTCTCATTATGTAGCGTGCGAGCTGTCTTTGTACAGTGTGAGCTTGGCTCTGGCACTCTCGTTCCAGCAGTCGTGTAGACGTTGTGTAGCGGAGATGGATACAGATATAATCGATGTGGAAGGTGACCCTTGATGGTGAGTTGGATTGAAAGCCAATGGTTCGAGGCTACATACATTGAAGAAAATCTTCAGGATTTTAGTTGGTGTGGCCGATGGGCACTGCCAGTTGATATTGAAGTCACCTACTAAAATGGTGTAGTATGATTGGGCCACATTGTAACTCACTAAGGCTTCTTCAACGTCTCACCAGTAGCCGCATTTTGGTGGGCTGTAAACGACTCCTATCAATAATTTGTACAACGCAAGTTTCATCGAGATGAATAAATATTCTGGCCTTAACACATAGATCTCGGACTGTGGTGAAGTCGAAATAATCGAGTATTTTAGCGAGTTATACACATACATTGCGACGCCGCCCTTTTGACCCGATAAACGATCTGAATGAATCAACGTATACCCAGGAATTGAAACCAAACAAGAGTGCCTTTTTGGCTTGAGCCACGATTCGCTTATCGCCAACACGTATAAGTTATTTTTTACAGTTATTTCCCTAATATCGTTAAGGTGCAGTTCGATAGACTGAGCGTTCATATGACCGATTGTCGGGGCTAGCCATAGTTTATCATCAAGATTTTGCGATCAATAATGCTACGCAGCGTGAAACACTTCGCTCTATCGTACGATGTATGATCGATTTGGGATCATTTTGCGAAAGCACAATTTACATATTTTAAATTTCCCTTAGACTCGCATGCATTCGTTAGATGTTCCCCAGAATAATTCGCGTAGCATACTTTATTCGTAAACGTACTCGCAATATGGCCAAATCTGTAGCAATTAAAGCACTGAAGACCGAGACATATTCAGATACGCAGCAGCGAAACCATTTGATGTTTACTCTTGCGGTGCCCATAAGGCTCGCGCGCACACTAGGTGAAACTTCTACAACACACGACCGGCTTTTTTTATTACGGGATGGATAAGTATAAACTAGCTTAATATCAGACTTCGGCACATCGAGAATATTTTGTTCTTTAATCCAATTGATTATCTCGTCACCAGCTAGATAAGTCGGTACATCATGTATTAACAGGCGGGGATTTAAACATCTATTTGGCTTTACTTCAAGACCAGCAGCCGTGAAAGCGGGGCAGTTGGTCAGTGCTTCAGCGCTTAAATTTTGTCCTTCTATGATAACAGTGGACTGTGGCCCGAGAATAGTACGATTAACACGCATTTTTAGCGCCATCGGGTTAACTGCACTTTGCAACGCATCTCTCGTATCCTTAGATGACGGAAATTTTTCCTTCGACGCATCGCACGGGTCTACAGTGACAAGATCCGTGCTGTCTATCGGAAAGGCTTTGCCTCGCGGTAGCAAGATATTGCTGTCGATGGGATTTCTGTTTCGCACGGAGGCTAATACCGTGACGTAGGAGGAGTTAAGTTCACCAGCTGCAGGCACACGATTAACCAAGTTTTTGCACGCATCTTCGACTTGACGACAAGTAGCATCTAATTTATTTTATAATTTGCTCACGAAGTTACTTATTGCCAGTTGATATTGATAAGCATTACATAAAATCGAAAAAACGTTGCTTATCTCGGTAATTGCTAGCTGAAGTTTCTCTCGTCGCTCGGACTTCTTGTAGGTACCAAGCAAATTTAATAAAGTATTGCGGTATGTACTCATCGTGTACATCAGTTGCTGTACGTCGACCTCCGAAAGTAAACATTGGGATCTGTCAAGGCCCGCTTCCTCGCGAGACCTCTTCGATGTAGTCATGACCGTTTACATCAAAACAATGGAAATGATAGACTGCTCGCACTCGCAAAATGGAAAGAATAACCGTCAAAGTCGATGGGCCGTCGAAAAAGTCGATAAAACTGCCAAGAACGACTAAGAATCATCAAGATAACGTGTGCACTGGTGCAGTGTCGTGTAGTGAGTGCAGTGATGATTTGGAAAACTCGCCGGAAGGCAGAAGACAGCAATAATAAGAACAAAAAACAGGAGCGAAGTGAAACACAACTGTCGCTACTTACGTTAGTCGCTAATTACATCATGATCAAGGTCATTTCGAGGTCAAATTGCTAAAGAACTGTCCCAGCGGAAAAAATGCTGTATCTATAGGTTTATAGGGTCGGTGACTTCGAATCCGATACTTGTTTGACTCTATTAATTCAGGGACGGGGTTATTTTAAGGTCAAATTAAGTTATCGTTGAAAAAATTTATAAGTTGAGAAAACTAACATTCATAAACGTTAGTCAGTTTAAATTACTATGCATGATGAGCATTTCTTGCTCCAAAAGTCTATTGCACATAGTTGAATGTCTGCATTCAATAGAGACTGTGACCGTCCGCCTTTTTAAGATTTTTTAAGAAGTTTCATCGCTGGTATATTGCACAGATGTCAAAGGACTTATTAACGAATTGAAGGAAAGTTGCGAAAAATATGAAAATTGGAGACTTTTTATAGATTCTTCGAAACGAAGTATAAAGGCCGTCTTACTGCACAATACGAATGTGTATGCCATAGTTCCAGTAGCTCACTCAACTGTCATGGAGGAAAAATACGAAAGTATGGAAGTGCTGTTAGAAAAAATCGATTACAAGAATCATCAATGGCAGATTTGTGGAAATTAAAAAATTATAGCATTGCTTCTTGGACAACAATCTGGTTTCACGAGAAACCCTTGCTACTTTTGCTTGTGGGATAGTAGAGATCGGCAGAATCATTACAAAAAAATTTCTGGTTCACGAAACATCATTCACGAATCCTTAGTAGATCCAACAAAAATCTTGATTCCACCTCTCCATATAAAACTTGGACTCTTGAAGCAATTCGTCAAAGCTCTGGATAAAACCGGTCAATGTTTTTAGTATTTACGCAAAAAGTTTCCCAAGATTTCGGATGATAAAATAAATGAAGAAGTGTATGATAGACAGCAAATTCGAACTATGTTTAACGATACAATTTTCATTAGTACAATGAATTAAGTAGACAGGACAGCTTGGCTTAGTTTCCAAGCAGTTGCAGAAAACTTTTTGGGAAACAGAAAAAGGCCCACAGTATAAGGAAATTGTTTCAAAAATTTTGAAAAGTTTTAAAAAATTGGGATGCTTAATGAATTTAAAATTGCATTTTCTACATTCACTTCTTGATAAATTTCCAGAGAATCTTGGACACTTCAGTGAAGGGCAGGGTGAACGTTTTCACCAAGACATTAAAGTCATGGAAACGTGATATCCGGGAAGGTGGGATGAAAATATGATGGCAGACTTCTGTTGGATGCTTAAGAGAGATACACAAAGAAAACGTAAAAAGCGCCAAAAAAATCCTTTGCACAGATTTTTTGAAGAAAAGAGAACACGGTACAGCAGCATAAAGGAAAAGTGTAGTATTTGTTATATAATTTTAAAACAGATATTCTACCATAAAAATATCAGCCCTTATCAGAGCTACATGATGTACAAAATCCACTTACGCCACCGCCTCGTGGTGTACGTCGAGTTATGCTAATACCGACGGTCATAGTCTCTATTGAATGCAGACGTTCAATCATGTGCAATAGACTTATGGAGCGAGAAATGCTCATCATGCATAGTAAAGTAAACTGACTGACGTTTAAGAATGTTACTTTTTTCAACTTATAAATTTTTTTTTTTTTTTTTTTTCGTCAGTCTCATATTATTCGTGAAGAGAGTAGACGTGTTTAAATCTACTCTTGAACACACGAAAAGTATAAACAACTTTAGTACGTTAAAAGTATACTCACTCTGTAGCGAATGTAACGTATACTAGTTACTGAGTGTAAGGAAAAAGCTCCATAAAGTATTAAATTTCTATTCCTAAAAGTTAAAAACTTCTCACCAACAATTCTACTTTCTTTAATATAAAAATGGCCGATGTGGCCAAAGTTAATAAAGATATAACTTTAACGCCAACATCAAATCAATAGTAGCGATGACCAAAGCTGGAAGCAGATTTAAGGCAAACGAATGAGAAGCAGTCCTGAAGATACAACACTGAAGCTAAATAAAAGGCAAATAAGCCAATAGAAACCCATAATGGATTTAATGCTCTGCAAGATAAAAAAGAGGACGAAGACGATGAACAAAAAGAAAAGAAGGGTATCGATTCTGCTGCCAAAGTGAGTACTATTAAATCACCACCAGTATTCGTTAAATTCGTTAAAAGCACTATTAGACAAAATAGCCGAAAAGAATTATACATTAAAAATACTTCCGAATAATGAAATCAAAATAATTCCCAGTGTATCTGAAAAGTTTGTAACTATAGTAGAAGAATTAAAGAAGAAAAACAGACAATTTTTCACGTATCAACGAAAACAAGATAAATGCTATAAAATCGTTTTAAAAAATATTCACGCATCTGTAGAGTCAAATGATATAAA
>JAWWEQ010049321.1:0-13757 GCA_035583055.1 Torymus tubicola
AAAATTCATGGAGATACCTTTTGATTGTCCAAAAGTGTCCGTATGAATCCTGTAATGATTAACGATCGTTCTTAGATCTAAAAAAATTCATTCGTGTCATAATTTTTTTTAAAAAGTCGTACACAGGTCTGAAAAAATATATTTAAATTCCACGAAAAATTACAAGAAAAGAGTCTATGTAAGATATTTCGAAATTTTGTTTCGTTTTTGAGCTAAAAATTAATCAAAAGTCCGAATTTACGATGAAATTTTATCAGTATTAAAGGATTTTTTTCCTCAAAAACGAAGCAAAATTTCGAATATCTTACATAGACTTTTTTCTTATAATTTAAAAGCATTTTCAAAGTTTATCATAGTATAATATATACCGCGCGTTGCTCTACACACAAGCCTCTTTTTACTGTTACATTTTCGTTCCTACTAACACTGAATTAATAAACACACAGAAGCTCGTGAGTACGCGCGCACGCGCCAGACATTCCATATATACAAAAAGCAACCTACCAATTTACATATCAGCCGCTCGCAGTACAGCCAAACCACCGGTATATATACTATCTTCTCGCGTTAACACCATTCCGCTCAGCTCTAATTAGCTCTTTTCCCCCTTCTTCCTTTAAAAAAAAACACACAAACATGCGCGCATATACACGCACGACAATAGCAACAAAAAAGTTACACGCGTGCCTTCTTTCCCACGCGACCTCACTTTTACTCTCTCTCTCTCTCTCTCGTTTATAATCGCGCGTCTATCGACATTTGCACTTGGCACTATACAGTATATAGCACATCGTGCGTCACGCTCGCGTGGATCGATCGCGCACGAGCATAGCAAACGAACGAACAACGTGCGAGTGAGTTGGGTGAGATCGATTAGATTAGATTAGATTAGTAGCGTCGTGGGCAATCCTTTCGGTTTATTCGGTTCGAAGCGTTGCAGTGCAGTGTATCGGCTTCTGCTCGATCGGACCACCGCGAGCCATTAATTAGCGAGGCGTATATAGAACAAGCGCGCGTCTGCGTTTGTTCTTGTCCTTAGCGAGCGATTGCTTTGCCGCGCGTGTGTGGTATAGAGAGAAAGAGAGAAGTGCTTTTTCAGGTGCGACCGGAGACTATAGAGTTGTATAGTGGCACGTGAAAAAGCTGAATTGGTTGGTAATTCATTTAGGTTTCCTTTTTTTGTTTTCGTTTTTCTTTCAAAGTGATGGTGTATATATATAGACACAGTTGAAACGAACGAGTGGTATGTGGACGAAGAAAGTTGGAAAATATATATATAGTCGTGTTTGAAGAAGCTACCGTGCGCACGTGCGTGACCCTTTGTCTGTAAGGGGAAAAATAGGTCGTCATAGTGGCCTTCTTAACTTCCTAGCCAGATTTTTGAGTTTATAAATCCGTTGTTTAAGAGGGCGAAGAAACTTTGCGTATAATTTAGTTCAACCGATTAAGTTTTTTTGGGGCTGGCTATATATATGATACGTAAATTTTTAAGAAATATTTATCATGCAATAAAATCTTAATTTCGTGTAGTTTTTGTTTTATTTACTATACTATAACGTTACACAAATATTAGGTATAGTAATAACTTTCTCAAACTTATACTAACGGTAGACTAATCTTATGCTAAGATTCCTAATGTTATACTAACGTCGTACCGTGATTCCTCATAAGCCTTAATTATTTGTGAATTATCGTTGAAAGGATATATATACGAGAAACGTTTTATAAAGCAGCGAAACTCATTTTTATCAATTTAGTAGAGTCTACAATTTTGTTTGAACGCTGGCAAAGCGATTACTGCAGTATTCAGGAAATGAGTTGAGCATCATCATATAATTTAAAATTAATTATATTTATAGGTCATTTCATTTAACGCTCCTTTATTACAGGTTTATAGTATTTTGTTTTTCATTTGACGTATGCAGACCGCAGTTAAGATATAATGCAAACGGTGCTAATTAGTGCGTATGAATTACATCAAATACTCGTTAAAATAATCAAATAAGAGGCGCGATGCAAATTTTAAATCTACCTTAAAACCCAGATCTTTGTACGCATATACGCGCCCATAATTATGTATTTATTTATTTTTCAAGTGCCACTGCCATTAGAGCGTAGCAATAATTCATCCTCGCCTTTAATTAAATACTTTGTACTATACGCATATATAGACTTGCTTTATAATGTCGCTTGAACATAGTTATATACTATTAATGCTGTAATATTTTCCGCCACTCAATAACCAAATGTGTTCATTCTTACCTTACTACTTGGCATAAAACTGATAAGGAGTAATACTTATATTTGTGATAGCATAATTTAAATTTATTGAAAAGTTAATAGTATACAGTTACCTGTTAAATTGAATTATAGCTATATAGAATACTCGAAAAATAATTTATAACTCTCTCCTTGAACTAAGTGTTTCTTTTTTTCTCTTTATTTTTATCGTATAGTAAAATACTATCTTTAACCCCAAAATGTCAGAACCAAAATCATATTTTCTCTCGACTAATTAATTTACGTACTCAATAAGAACGGTTAATTGATAGCATTTTAAAGTGCTATATAAATTTCGCCATTGTTTTCGCGTATATGTACACCACACTAATATTTCCTTTTTGGTCAGCGTTTTTCTCACACTTTCATCTCTATTTCACTCGTTAATGTTATTTCCATAAGTTTCTATATATAGCCGTAGCGAGCTAACTGGCAAAAACAAAAAAAAATTAACAATTCCCAACACAACCAAGTTCATTTCACTTATTATTTCGATCAACAACATCGTTATCCTCAAGAAAATGATCGGAACCGTTGACCTAATCGATCATTATTCACGCTAATTACTAACTAGCTCGCCAATAGCCATTAATTTCCACCTCCACAGGTCACCCACCCACCCACACATTCAATAAGTGCGGATACAATTCTCCCGCGTCATGTATATATACTTTCTTCCGAACTCTATGACTCACTTCAGAAATCCAGCGAGAACCTCGCGTCCAACAAAGCCTGGAGAACTAACCGAAAAATGTCAATACCCTGCGGTTACTCTCGTGAGTCAGCTCGGATTAAGGAACCAGCATCATGGAAAGTAACGTCTTCGTTTACACCATATATATATATATCTATATATACACAGTCTCCTCTCGCGATCGGAAGCGTGCAGAGCATTACGAAAGGCGGCGGGCGTGCGTGCGGTACTCGAACAGCGCTTTGTTCCCCCGCGCGTATATATACTGCTCGACCTTATTAAGGCTAAAAATTACGGACGGGAAAATTGCGACATCCTCCGCCGCGCTCCGTTGCGCTTATGCGCAGTTTATGCGCGCGCCTTAGCGTATATACTACTCTCCTACTCTTTTGTTCCTGCTTTTTAAATATTCCTTTATCCCTTTGCCCGCAGCTTTCTCTCTTCTTTCCCTCTCTCTTTCTCTACCGGCGCGTGATCTCCACGACTTCCGATTGTTTGCGCGCCTCCTTGCGCGTGCTTCCGAGGCTCGACGTCTTTTGAGAATTCGTTAATGATTGAGAACGAGAGTTTTAGAACAATGAAAGAGGTATTTTAATCTCTGAAAATCGAATGTTGCCAACAAATTTTTTAAGGAATTTTTTTATTTTGTTTATGCTTTTTTTTGTTTTTAGATTTTTTTTTGACAAAAGAAACTCAAACGCTATAAATCGATTGATCTATGTATAACACAGCCTCAATTTTTGGTACGCGACAGTTTCTTCAAAATGAAGTGCAGAATTATTGATTTTAATCGAAAGAACATCTGAAATGACATAATTTTAGAAAACTACCCATCAATGAACTACATATTAACCAAAATTATCATAAAAAGTCTCCCATCGAAAACACACACTAAAAAAATAATAAGAAACCATAATAACAAATATACTTTTTATTAATTTCCTCTCCACTTGTTCTATCACCTTGACATTTACGTGCAAACCACCTTGAGAAGTGCCACTTACGAAAAGCTCTGTACAGAGATGTTATCTTGAAACAAAAAAGTGTTCGTGCATCAGAAAAGAGATATCGGTCGAGCGCGCGCGTGCATATATATTAAAACTGACGCAGTTTATTCCATGCACTCTCGAAGCAGCCCCTGCACACCCCAAAGGACTCGATAACGAAGCAAAATTTCCGCCTCATCATCTCCTTTTGAGATTTACATTTTTAAACAGCCACTCGCGGTGCCCGCTGATCTCAAGCGATGAAGCCACTTCTGAAAATCGCTCTCTCGATCAAAGATTCACAGTCTAATAAAAGCCCTCTTCCACTCTCTATCCTTATATATACCTCTTTCTCTCTCTCTCTCTCTCTCTCTCTCTCTCTCTCTCTCTCTCTCTCTCTCTTTTTCTTGTACGCGGCTTATTAACTTTTTCAGCAATTACACGCCGCTCACATTTTAATTGCCCTGACCTACAAGAAACCGAGGATTTTATATATCTCTCCGCGCTCGGCATCCCAAGTTACAGTTAAAGGATATCCGCACGCGCACGCGCCCGGTGCTTCTTCTATTAAACATAATAAAGCGAACAGCGATTAAATTCCTTCGCTAAACCATAATTATTGTCTGCATTTCCCTGGACAAAAGCCTTCCTCGACGACGATATTTCCCCGTATAAACTTTAATATCGCGTGAAAGAGAAAAAAAACAAAGCCGTTCGCTAACTAAGTAAATTAAATTGCCTACGGACGTCCTTCTCCCCCTTGTGCACATACTTCCGCTGTATATATATATATGTCCCTCGTTGGCTTTTGTCGTCCGTCGCAATTTTTTTTTTGCGGAGCCCCTATTGCTACTCTGTTCTATGTCTCCGCGCTCTCTTTGCTTCCTCGTCCACGGGAGCATGACCGGCGGCCTGCGATGACCCAACTGCGCTCGCGCGATCCACCGGCGAGATAAAGCTTCGAGCGCGCGTGCGCGAGTGTTTCTCCTATTTCTTTTTTTTTCGCGCCTCGAAAGAGACGCGTCGGAGAAAAGGAAGATGATCATTCGAGGATGCGCTGGTTTCGTTGTTCTTTGTGGAAAATTAGCCTTTCTTTTTCTATACGCTTCTCGGAATACTTTTTCGGCATTCAGGTATATTCTACTTTCAATGTTGATTCTTAATGGATTAAAAACTTATATTTTAACCACTCTTTTCAATATAATATTCTTTCATTCAATTGGATTAAAAAAATAATAGCTAAACAAAATGTCGATTTTTATAACTTATAATATTTAAATACATTATTACAGAATATAGTGCAAGAATCTTCGTGATTTATATTACAGTATCATATAATTTTTTTCTAAAAAATACTATTTGAAATAGACTCTTTGAGCAATCAATTTGTAAGATTGATGAGCAGAAAGAGAAGAGTACAGCTCTAAATTAAAATCTTTTGAATTTATTCCTAGTGCTTGTGTGATATGGAAATGGAGAAAGTTCATTACTGGTATTTTAAAATTTACTTAAACTGCGTCAGGATAATTTTGAAAGTTTTCTTTTTGAATAATTATGTAGATTCTAAAGTATCTATAAGAATTAATTTATTTCATAATAATATATAATAAAGTCCTACTGTTACTGATATAATTTCAAAATAAAATGTTCAGCAATTGAAATAAAAAGTTAGAAAGTAAATGTCTAAATTTGAAAGAATTACAAATGACAAAAGGCAGATATGTGGGCAGATCATATGTCGAATAAAGTTTATCCAAAAAATCCTTTATGATACAACAAATGTTGCTGCAAGATGAAAACATTTGCGACATTATATTCATAAATTACGCCAATAAAGGCAGCTCATTTATAACGCAATATAATACACATAATCCGTGTAATGCACGTTACGTAAGCAGCTGCGTGCTCTTTCTTAAGTATCAAACAGAGAATTAGAAAGTATGATTTGTTGCATTTAGTGAGTTTTTCACGGCGACTGGTGTTAACACTTGGCAATATTTCCATAGGAATGGCGTTGAGCATTGGCGAAGAAAAACGTCTAAGCATTGCAAAGTTAATTTTTTCAAAAAAAAAAAGCAACACGGAATTAAGAACCCGACATTATTCACATTGCGTAAGGTTTTCGGAATTATGAGTATTTTTATTGTTATTTTTATTTTCCATTGTTACATATATATATACCTGCATGTACTGCAGACGAACACCTATAACAAGCACTACTCTATTTCAACATTGAATTGGTTATATGTATGTGTAATTTATGTGTTAAGATCGAACGTGACATGAATACAGTACAATATGTACTCAAATAATTTAAAATCCTTTTAATTATCATTGTAATTATTTCACGGGCTTTTCCACTTCCTTCGTTATTATCGCGTTATAAAGAGATTTCTTCATCAAACCTGATCATTATATGCCTCTATTGTGGCGTCACTAATGTGACTCATCTTTTTTTCGTCCACAAATGATCAAATAATTAACGGCAATCTCGTCGTCATTGTCGCTTGATAGCACACCACTATATATATTTTACGCTGTGAGCTATAGTGACTGCAAAAAAAAATGTCAAACTACCTGTGTGTGCTTCTTATCACAGTTATACAGTGACTAATGAGTAAAATCATGCACTAAGAATAGCTGTGCCCATAAGCTTTTACGAAGTAGGAAGTATTTATGCTCTGTAAGGTGAAACAAATTTTCTCATGGTTTATTTCTAATTGTATCTCACGTAATTACATATATGTACTGTGAATTAAATCACCAACTATATATGTTATTTCATTTCATTCAAAATGCAACTTAAAATAGTACATTTGAAATAGTTCGATAGCTATACTTTGTATCTTCGAAGCAACAACATAACACTTGTTGCTTGGAAATTGATTTATCGTTCTACCAATTGATAATCAGCGAGATAAATTCTGCGATATATACGCCAACTATTCGGAAATCTTTGAGAAAATCGAGACGGATACTGACCTTCGAGTGCATGATTCACGAAGCCGTAGCAAAGACGCGAAGTGTATATATTACTCATCGTCAAATCCGGTTTTCTACGCACGTGACTGAGGTGCAGTGTCGTCTTAAGATTATAGAATGGCTAAAGTTAAATTCATTGTTACACTTTATGATGCGCACGAATGGTTCACCAATTTTTCCTTCCTAGAACAATATAGTCATCAGTGTTGTTTGGACATTACTGGCGTTTTATTTTCGTTCTCTCTGTTCTATCTCATCTGTCGAAATAATATTTTAGTTATACTAATATTTATAATTTCTATTCTGTGATAAAATATTTTTTATTGCCTTGCAATAAATTAAATTACACAGAAATAGACAGTTACAGATATTAATTACAGCTCTAGATATTAATTTAAAGAATAATAAAGAATATAAAACAAAACAATTTTTATAGGAGAATTTTTATTTTCTGTTCCAGGTAAAATTACTGATGACGCGATGACGCTACATTGGTGGATGCATTGGTTCTGGGTTACGGCGCAAATAGTCGGTAAGTTTTCTATGCACCGTCGATCATATCAGATAGGCACTAAAATACAATTACCGATTCGAAGGCGAGTCGTAACGACTGTTGCAAGGCTCTTTTGTCTCATGTTTTAATAGACAGAAATACCGTAAAAAAAGCCATGAATACAGCTGATTGCCTTATCTAATTTCACTTTTGCGGGTCAAGGTCTTCCTATTCAAAATCAATTATGCTACACACGAATCGAAATGTTCTGCACACCGGATCCGGAAAAAATATCTACAATAGGTTCATGCACGTGATTAGTTTTCATTCAATGGCGTCCTTCGTTCTGCTTTTCCTGCTTATCTTTCATTGATTGTCAGTACAAAGATGGAAAGATAGTTTTGATTATTTATTTAAGTGAAATACCTGTACGCAAAATGGAACATGAACAGTTATCACAATGTAAAATATCGAATCGTACATTTCATTATTCAGTTCAAGTTTCGATATTTACTTTCTAGTTTTGTCTTATAAATGTGGTTTAGCTATTAATCAGGTAGAGACAAAAATGTAAATAGGTACATATGATAAGGTCACAGTAATAAATAGAACATACATGAAATGTAGTCACGCCCAGTTTTCATGTAAAAAGATTCTTTTGATAAAATATACATTATACACGATACGAGTGCATACGTGTAGGTCGGGAAAATAATTGAAAAATTTATATGAAAGGAAAAATCAGTATTATGATTTCAATGAGGATAAATGCCACATTTATAAGTAAACACTATTATTAATTATTTTCCAATTAGTTTATACTTTACTCATAATCACGGATTATTGTGTAAATTTAATGATTTTACATCTTTATAGCTATTTCTTATTAAAATTGTTACTGTATCTACATAAATTCTAGCCACAGTTTCATATGAAGTGAAAATAAATGTAGTTTATATTTGGTTTAAAATAAAATTAAAACCATCAAAGCCTTTATATATTTATCTTTAAGCTGTCTTTGTTTTTATTAAAAACGTTGTAAACGAAACTTATGTAAAAACCTTAGAACTATTATTAAACGGCGATATCGATCAGTAAAACATTTTTACAGTGACAATATTTTTCTTAATATACAAATACTAACCGCGATTTTCATCGTTCACTGACAAGAATAACAAGTTTTAAGAGAATTTTTCCTTTGCTAAATTACGACCATAAACAAAAGGTCTTTTACGCTTCTGAGCACAGTGGTCAAACTGGTAGGCGCGTAGGTATACGTGCTTAGGAGCACGCGAAAAATTATTTTAAAGCTATAAATCGCCTGTATTGAATAGTCCATTCAAGTTTCCGCTCCAATTCTTATAAGCATTGAACTGCTGGAGCTTAAAGATATACACGCACGTATAAGCTATGCTGCGAAAATTCTCAAAATAATGCTTCGGGGTTTTGAAGTAGAAAGATATGAAGTCATAGTTTACGGAAGCCCGATGATGTTCTAAAAATAATCGCGATACTTCAAGAGTAATTTTAGTGAGTGACGCTCTATGTAACAGCTATATAGGTGTTGAATAACAGATCCCGGATTCGCCAATCTTCAATTGTTGATCTAGAGATATATCTATAAACTACACAACGTTATTGTAAGCTGTCTATAATAACTCATTTATTTATGAAGTAATATAATAAAATTATGATATTTAATGCGTTATGTGTAAAAACAGATACACTATAAGTGATCAATGATAAAGAAACTAATTAATAGAATTTTCCAACATCGAACTATAAATTAAAATATAGCACTATTAAGAATGAAGAAATGAGTTGAATGTAGGTAAACGGAATGTTTTCCTCAAAACATATTTACTGGTTTTTAATCAACCAGTTAGAAATTAGTTAAGAAACTCATTTCGAACGCGGAGTACCTTAGTTTATATTATACATAATATAGTTTTCATGGCCTTTACTAATTTATGATAGGGAAATATAGTATTATCGAAAAAAATATTGTTCATAAAATTGGTATTATCAATATTTGTTATTATGATTACTTTTGCTTATAAAAGCTCTGGAGTACCCTAATTCCAGGCGTTACTGTCTTTAAATATATAAGACAATCGTTTTTTATATCTAACTATGCCACTCAGCTATATTCGATCATGAAATACCAGAATTTGGTGGGAATTTATTTTTTATATTCTTATACTATGGTCTAGATGCGTATTTTTATATCAATTTATTCTTCATCATTATATTAAAGTAATATTATTTTATAATTTTTTTTAATTTATGCAAATACTGTTTAATTAATTTCAATTAATTCCTCATACGATTACGGCAATTATGAAATAATAAATGACCGCAATCTTGTCTGAAAACTTTCGAGAAAATATGAGATCTCTCTAATATCGCGAAAGACCAAATGCATTTTCAATAAGTTCGATAATCGGTTTATCGATCATGCAATTACAACCCTTATTGAAAATCCACTAATACCTTTTCAATGTCATTGACATCGAATTCTATAATCTACTATTACGTATATATAACTTTTTAAGGGTGCTTTAAAAAAAATTGCTTCTCATTACCGACGAATTTCCAGTATCCCTAACAAGCCCAACGACAGACAGATCACAGCCAGAGCACATAGTCATCTCCGACTCATCCACAACGACTTCGATACCAATGCTATCCAGCAGTGGTATTAGCGTCACAGCGATGCCGTCGCCATCGCCGAATCCAGACAGTGTAACGCGGCTACGCTACACCGAGACGACGGAATCACTGGCCGGTAGGCTACAGCAGAACTACCGCATCGCTAAGGCCATCGGTATTCAACCGACGGACTTGGTGAGCGCGGAACCACAGAGTCTACGTCTCGTCACTACACCCCCGCCGGATAACTTGAGGTAAGAGAGAGAGAGAGAGAGAGAGTTGTTGCTTATTAAGTTGCTGGAGTTGAGTAAGTTTTGATGCGGAGATTGAGGGCTTCATGCATGTATATAGGGGTATTAATTTAATTTTGAGGGATGCGTGGTTGAGGATATTAATTTAATCATGAGACGATGGCTTGTAGCTGGTTCATGAGATTAGATATATTCTTCAAGGATTGTTTTCGCGGGGAATATACTTTTTTAGTATTCTCTTTCAGTATTTATATTTAGTTTGATGACACAGTCAATGGTTCTGTTATTGCGTTGCGTCGGGTGACCGAAAGTTATTTTGTAATAAAATTTAATGAAGCGCTTCTGGGTAAAGAGAAAGGTGTAATAAACACAATACAAAAGTTTTAGTAAATGAAATGACGATGTAGTATCAAGCTATACAAAAAATATTCTATTAAAAATAAATTGTATCTCGTTTAAAGAAATTTGAGAGCTTTGTAAAAATTTGCAACGTGTTAATAGAATTTCGCATGAAATGTCAGGAAAGTCAAATAGTTTCTCTATATACATAACCTTCACAATCGACAAGTATTTGATTTGATTTTGTCAATGATTGCTCGGTCACGGTTCCTGAGCTCTGATTGAATTTTTTCTTCGAGAGTTTTCGTGGACAGAAAGTGAGAGCGAAAACAAACGTTTTCTGGTACGATGTGCTTGAATACTTTTGCTTTTCAAGAGTTCTCACTTAAACTGCCAGGTATTATGATTCCGAACTAGTGTCGTTTTTATATAACGTTTTTACGTAACCGCTCGCGATACATTTTTTTTTTCAATTCTTTACACATGTATGAACAAATTTATGAGTTTTTAATGGTAATAACAACTGGAAAACTTGAATGAAATGAAATTTAATTCGTTCTTATTACGTTGTAGGGAATCGAAAATTTTTTTCACATTTTCTTAATTCTAAATTTCTCTGAAGTCATGTTGAATCATCAGAAATATTTATAAAAAAGAATTCAGAATATTTCACAATTAAATTGTAATTTCTATATAGAAAACTATTTTTCATTGTCTCATACAATATAAGATCTGATACAAACTTAACTTCTCGACCGCTTAAATTTACTATTCTTGCAAAATTAATTAAGAAATGTCAAAGCATTAAAATTTCGTATATTTAACAACATTTACCACAATACATTGCCATATAAGAACATTACATTTATCTTTTTATCTTATTCTAAACCATCAATATCTTTTTAATTACTATTCAAAACTCAATATATTCCGCGCAGATCAACTCCAGTCACAGGCGACAACAAGACCGCGTTCGAGGTCTTCGAGAACAAAACAACGCAGCCAGGTCGCATCCCCGGCAAAAAGGAGAGTAAGATCACATGGGTCCACGCGTTCAGTAAACCCCCTAAGACCAAATACGAGGACAAAGTATCTTCCGCCACGGCAACGACGCCAGTACCAATTGGTGACGAGCTGTTGACGGTAATGCCACTGCGGGAGGTACAGCAAGTTGATCCTAATGCCATTCGCCGGGAACATATACACTTGCCGAAAGTGATGACCGCCGTTGCTGCCAGTAGTAACAGCAATAATAGCAGAACAGGCGAGCTGCTGCTCGGTGAGGAGGCACCGGTTGAACCCCATGCCATCGCCACTGCCGCTTCCGTTCTCGATGGTACGTTTCCGATTGGTTTATTGTTCTTTCCGATTGGCTTGTTTTTTTTTTATTAGTTTTCGAAAAACCGAATGGTGTTTTCTTTGGCAGGTTATTGTTGTTAGCCGTGATTGCGTGGACGAGTGTAATTACGAGTGCATCAACTTTTTGTTTTCAAAGGTTTTTTTTAGATTGCCTTGGGGGCAGAGTGATTATAGAGGTAGCACTGAATAAGCGTAGATGCCATTATTTAAGCTCTTTTTAGCTATTCTTTTTATCTGAATAAAAAAACTAATCTTTATATTATTATTTTTAAACAAAATAATCGTGGAAGAAAGATTTATACATTGATATATACATATAGGAAAATTTTGGAATACGTATAGAACAATTAACTATTAAAATATAATTATAATCGCTTCATGTATATTAGAAAACCAATCTGACTGATGTAATCCATATTGTAGTTTAGACAATATTGCGTTAAAACAAATGTTTATAAAACGCAAATATAAACAATTATAGAGTGAAAACTAGGCTTCCACTAAATAGCGCTTTACAAAGTTAAATTAAGGAAATTTATATTACGATTCTAATCACGTGAAAGTATAGATATATATATTTCAGAAAAACAATGAACTTTCTAAAACCCGCACAGACGGAGATATCCTGTAGCGGAGTATATTGATTAAAACGGACTCTAAATATATGTAAATATAGATGTGTGCCGCATAAAAAGCATGCCCGTGGCACTCATCGCTCCACGTACCAGACTTACTAACTGTTTTAAACTGATACACACTTGACCATGAAATACAATTACATTTTATTATATTATACTTATTTGTAAAGTACATGCTGATTTATATGGCACGTGAACTATTGAGGTGTTTACTCTGTTCTGTAAGTTTAGCGGTTTAAGTGAACGAACTTTTTATCAGAGTAGATTAGAAAAAATGGATTCTATTATGAAGCGCAAGTAAAAAGTAATTAAAAATATAATTGTATAAACGGTTATGTATGATGAACTTTATTTTTAAAATAAAACTTTATATAAATATGAAATAGAATCCAAGACAAATATTTATAAATCGGTATTTTCAGTTACAAATACAAGAAAGAAAAAAAAATCCCAGTAGAAGTCTATCGCTACAATGTTTTATTGAAAAATGAAAAAAAAAGAATATTGGAAATAAAAATATCGAAATATGGAAATGTAAATATGTTCAATTGAACCAATTTTTTATTATAGCAAAACTAACAATGTATTCATTGAAAATCCGATACTGCAAAGAAAATGCAGAACAGCCGAGATCATAACTTTATTAAAAATAGTATCATGTAAAATAGAATTCTCTAGTGGCAATATCAATGAACTTGTTCAGACGCTCGGCTGACTCGTGCCAACATCACATCGACTTTTCTCTTGAATAGTATGCTTGCAGACAGCTGTCGTTGACCCCATTTCATTATTTTAAATGAAATTGAAATATTACATTTGATTGCAAATAAAACATTAACGTAATGTATCAGCCTGATAATCACATTTTTCTGCGTTGATGGAAAGGAAAAAATTAATCAATATTGATATCGCATAAGAAATAATTATTTCGCAATAGAAATTTTTTCCTATTTAAGCTCATAATTTCCGGATTTATTTTACGAAATATCATAGTTGTTGCGTTGATTCCCTAGTAGAAATTCGTCTATACGAAATGGCCAAGAAGTTAGAAAATGGCTAGTAAAACTAGCTAATCAATGGCTA
>JAWWEQ010049322.1:0-13752 GCA_035583055.1 Torymus tubicola
CCAATAATTAGTCATTTCTCTTGGCTATTTACTGAGATTGTGCCCCATTTTTAATAGTCAAATTTCTACCAGGGATCCGAAGGAATATTTCCGTATTTTTATTTATGAATGTATTTGTGTTGTTTTCCTCACCTGGGTCCTTTATTTATTTATATTATTATTATTATTATTATTATTATTATTATTTATAGATAAAGGAAATAAAAAACGAACTTTACACTTGGTACAACCATATAAGACCATTTTTTTAGATTTTGTGGGTAACATAACAACATAAGTCCATGAAATTTTTAAATGGACTTATGTGGTTATGCTTTGAAGTCAGGGATACAATTCACAGTAGGATTGTTTTGTCAATTTTGGAATATCAAAGTATTTGCAAAATAAACTTTTAGTATTACTTTTACCTTCACAATTGCCAATTATAAATACTGCTGCCAGGAACACTAGTAAAAATATCGACGAAAAGTTTATGATGAATATTTAAATTAATAAACAATTTTTACAAGAGTTTCTCAAGACGTATTTAATGATTAACGAAAATTTTCAATATACTAAAGTTGTTTTAGTTTATATATTACTTCCATTAGTTTCAAAAGGTATGAGAAATGTGTTAACTACATTAAGATACGTTATCAGTTATAAAGTTTTATTTGCTGCCTATACTTTTAAATATTTACTTATCAGTAATATTTTCTAATATGAAAAGTCTATATGATTTGAAAAAAAATAGTTTGTAGTTTGACTGCACAATATATATTTTACGATCACCAAAAATTTCCAAAACTAAAAATATAAGTATAGAGAAGCGTACTTTAATTTGTAGTTTATTACACCTTCAAATACCAACACTAAAACTAAATAATTAAATACATTCAGTTAATTTTGAAGTATTATATGCATACGATATTCCGTGAATAAAGACTATTTTATAGAAACTTATCTTTTCTTACTGTTTGGTATCTATGAACCTAATAATAAAGAGATAAGGAAATCGACGGAAGTTGGATGTGTCCTTGAAGTTAAACTGATTTAGTTTAATAACAACGTTGTTATTTCTTCTTTACTATATAAATCTTTTTACATATAATTTAAATACTAATTTTCATATGATAGTTAACTTCAGCTACACATGTAACTTTTCATTAGTAATTTCTTGTTGATACATGTAACTTTCAAGTTCATTTTAACATATATGAAAATTTTTTGTATTGCTGTGTTAAAAAAGGAGAAATTACTTCTTTAAATTTATTAAATTATTTATTTCATACAAAGACTTTAGTAAACGAATTTGTGTATTGAATAATTTATTTTATTGCTTGTTATCCTAAGAGTTGCAAATACGTCACTTAGACATTGCTTTTCAACAATGTACACAATTCATTCATTAATTCTATAAAACAATATTTTAAATTATACTTATTAAACTTATGTCGACGAATTATGCCCTCTCAAAAAATACGTTTATAATCAAGAAAAATAAAAAGCCCAATTAACATCCGTACTTTACTCCCCCGACCTCGCGCTCCCTGAAAAACAAGCACCACCTACTACCACCTTCCAACTATTACGAATGGATTCCTGGCTTTCAAGACCGGCGCGTCTCCCTTTTTCTCCGAAACCTGAAAACGACGTCCCGCTGATATCGCTCGTGACTCGCTTGTGTATATTTTTGGGCAGAGTCGCACTACCGATGCGCCCGCCTGCGCTCGCCGAGCGATAATTGAAATTAATGGTAATGAGCGCACCGAGGACAGAAATGGGAAGCCTCCCGCGTACGCGAATGCCAGGGCCAATTAAGGAAACTCTATAAATGCGCGCGCGCGCGTCGGTCACAGCAGGTCTGATCCTTACGCGATGCGATGATGGCCTCGTTATTATAAGCGTGCGCAGGCGGAGAGATTTTATATTCGATTCGATAAGCGTGATTTAGGGTTATCGGTGCGTGTCGTAAGGGTTTGTTGCTTTGTTTGTCAAATCATCGTCGAATTACGTTCACTAGCTAATAAACTGAAGTGTTTGCGGTTGTGGAGATGCGCAAAAGATCTGAGGGGAAATCATGTGTCGAAAATATGAATATTAAAATTTTGTACGCTGGGGCGGATTATGGTTAGACAAGCATGGAATGATGGTGTAATCTAATTATAACTATACTGGTATGGGATAAAATAAATTGTTATTTTTACAGATTCACCCTCGCATAAAGTGCGTTAATACTGCGATGCTTATTCTCATGGACAAAAAAATTAGCTACGGTGACTAACAAATTTTAATGAAAATATCTTGAATGTTTTACATCGTAAAAGAAAGTAATAAAATAAGTGATCGTCAAAATCGTAATGAATCATTAAAATAGTTTGTCATCGATCGGAATCAAAAAATTTTCTGTTATCATTTCGACCGGAATGTACAGCTATTAAATTTTTTATTTAAATTTTCAAATTTAAATTCCACGAAGAAATATATAAATGTTTTCAAATATATGCACAAAATTTCTAAATAAAAAATTTATAATGAAATAAATCAACATTAATTATAATTTTAATTTCCATCCACGCCGCTGAACCTCTACCCTTAAAATATTCTCCAAATATATTTTCTTCCAGTATACTTACACATAACTAAATTCTTAGATCCAAGTAAATACACGCAGCTACCTTAACGAACCCAACACCCCCAACAAAAACTCCACTTACGAAAATCCCCTGATAATCCAATCTCCAAATCTGCTTTGTAATATTCCCTTTTCAGCAGTGCGGATTCGCGAAATCTCAACGCGGAACACCCGCGGCGTATAAAGAAACGAGTGGCGGTACGGATACGGGCCGGCTGTCGCGCGTTGGCCTTTGTGCAACGTTGCGACGCGAAATCTCGCGTCGATCTTCTAAAGGACCCCCCACGAGGATCGTCGAGGACGTGCGAGAGATACATGTGCATAAATGTGCTGAGAGATGCGATGTATAAGTACGTGTGCGAGGTATACACACTGCGTTTCGTGTATAAAATTTTGGTATGATGATTTTGGGTTTTTGTATATCAGGAAGAAAGAATGGGGACAACCGAGGCGTATGCGGAAGGAAGAGATGTCTGGTGTTTTTACTTGAAGTATTTAAATAGTTTTTTTTATAATTTTATTTTTGGTAAAATGATACATATACTTATAAACTATAAAAAATAAAGTCTTAAAAGTTCTTTAACTTTTAACGTTCATATCAAATTTTTGTTTCAAAACACAGCCTTTGCAAACCTCCACCATTACCACATTTTCATATTTTACCGAACAGCACTACTATCCACCTACTAATTAAATTCGAAATCTTAAAATCTCAGTAATTAGCCACGATCAATCTCCCCCGTCCTCGGTAATCTCGCATCGCTGCGTATATAAATCACAAGCGCACCCTCTCTTCTCTTCCAACCAACATTCTTTTCCTCTACAATTTATTTTTCCAACTCTCGCGCGTATATAACACAAGAGATAGGGAGAGAGAGAGAGCGAGAGAATACAATAACTGTATTCTCGCACGCGCGCGCGCGCGCACACGTTGTAATTCGTCAGTCACTCGCACATCTATTCGAGCCGGACACAAGGTACCAATATAACGTCAAACCCTCTTCATTGGCTCGTAATGGTCGTGATGAATGTTTACGAAGGATGCGCGTCTGTGTTTAGCTGCCGCTGTTGCAGAGACAGAGTCCATGCTCGTTCCTCTCTATATATATATATACGTGCGTATACACCTCGCGGCTGTATTGCAGTGAGGGAGGAGGAGGAGGAGGGGAAGGAGGTGTGTACCATGCTGAGCGTCGGGAGCGATTAAAGGACTTTAATCGTTCTGCGCCCGATGCAATTGCTTCTGCGCGTCCTGACGAGAAGGGTTCAAGTGCAAATACAAGAGCTGCACGAGATTTGGTATGCGTGTAGCGTTGGTGTAAGAGCCGTGCAGGCCGTAATTGAAAGTTTGATTATATTACAAATGTTTTAGAATGTAGAAAATTTTGAAAAAATTTTGCACATTGACAGTTATATGAATGTTTCTTATTATTTTAAACAATTTTATTATTTGTTTATCAAGTTAATTAGTTTTCAAGATATACATGGTTTTAAAGAATAATTAACAAATCTACAATATCATTTCTATGAAATCATGGTAAAAATAATAGAACATTATTTTATTAACATACATAACTTCTCCTTTATATTTTTATACAAATCTACAAGCATCCTTCAAAAACATCACAAGTACCCCAAGGAATCCATAAATTCATAACCATAACGAAAGTATATAGGCCAAACCTGAAAAGTATTCTTTTCCTATAATTGTCCGGCATTCGAGAGCATTCCTCAAAACTTTATCAAATTCGACGACCTACAATTATTGTTTCTCCCTTTCTTCCATTCCATATACACTCCAAAACTTCGGCGTCAGATATCGCACACCCAAACCACTGTTTTTACGAATCGTCTACGATATCACCCCCGAGCAATATATACACACGAAAACCCCGCGTGTATATAGAGACAAACGAAGAAAGAAACGGGCAGAGAGAGAGAGAAGACATCGCTAGAATGGAATCCGATGATATATCAGCTCCGTTCGGTGTCTGCGAGCGCAGGCGCTTTCGCGGTCGCCGACTCGTAATGACCACCCTCGCACACGCATCGCCTTAAGGACATGCCAGTCCCCTGTCTCTTCGTTCGCCGATGGTTGTGTGTATATATATACAGTCGTGGCAGACGCAGTGGCGATCATTATCGCGGGGGCCAATAATCACTGGGAGACGAGTGTTCGCGTAAATGCTCCCCTTGTTCGGCTGGTATACGCACGTCGATCTTGTTGTTTCGTTAGAGGGCAGAGGGTTGGGGAGAGGGAGAGGTATCTAAATAGTGTATGTTACTAGGATGATTTTCTTGATGCAAAAATTCAAATGTTCCGAAACTATATTTTAAGAAATGTAATGTACTAAGAAATGTTTAAAGCTCTAATTTTATTAATATAATTTTTATCGGGTTTTTAAAAGTTTTGGAAATTATTTTTATAATATTATTCAAATATACAACTTTAGAAAAATGAGAAGTTCTTTGTTAATTAGATCGGTCAAATTTTAATTTCAATAGAGATCATTTTTTATAAAACAGCGTTCGCGATCATTTAACAAGTACGTACCTTTATTCTACAAGAAGTAGCAGTACGTGGAAGTTTCACAATAATACTGTTATTCTTTGTTAAGCATTAATCGGAGAAGCCTCAAAGGACATTAAAGTATAGCAGTCTGCAGATGCATCAGGTTTCTAAAAAAAGTTGAAAAATTCTAGAAGTCAAAATTTAAGAGGATCTTGGGTTTATAGTGGAAGTAGTTCACATAGTCCTTGATGAATCTTTATCGAATTTCAGAGACGCAATTGCTATATCAACGTGCCATTCATAATTGTTGATGCTCGATTCAACCAAATGCTTTACTTAATCCTTTAGAATACACATTGTTTATAAAACAGCATCAATATTCATGCTTTATTATACATAGAATACGTAAAAATACAATGTTACAGAGATCGCTATGTTGCAAAGCAATAAAACCCAACCATATAACCTACTCTACCAATACAAACCACATCATAGATGTAGCGCTTGATCACAAATGACCGAAAGCGGAGGCCAACGATTCAAAGTGATTTCTAATTGCTCACACATGAAAAGAACGCTATGCGCGCATCATAGCAGTTCTCTATATGTGTTCTATATGCAAGCATACCTTTTACCCCTGCTGCATTTCTGCGCGCTCGCGCGATGCTCGTAAATCTTCCTAACGTGTAAGTAGCCGCGCACATGTATATATATATATATATATATATGCGACGTATATACACGCACGCGCGGCAGGATAACCGATTCGCGTTTATACGACTGTTCTGAGATATTAGCTATTATCGAGAGTTATGAGGCTTGCCTGAGCATGCGCGATGACCATGATCTCGACGCTGTATAGTTATGAATTACGCGTTTCGTGAATTAGGAGCAACACTGTTGTGATACACGGCTTGCGGTTTGCTATATACGCTTGTAGTGTAGTGGAAGAGAGGAGGGAGGGTACGTGGCCTTGAGATGCGACAACGGTTGTATTTTTTTTAATATTAAAGGGAAAATTTCGTTAGAAAATACTATTGAAGGGTTGCTTGACGTAAGATAACTTGATGAGATAACAATGTATTATTTAGTTTCGCAGTTTATTTCATTTGAATGATAAATGTAATGAGCTCAAATTATGCACTTACACAAAAACGAATCGAATAATATATTTAAGTCGTTTTAGAATTAGACGATTCCTCGTTGTTTGACAACTACTTAATTACACCTATACACAGATAAACAACATAATAATAGATAATTTGTAGGACCACTACCAAACCTCTGCATTTATTAAATTGAAAATATCTCTTTTGTCCCAAACACGAACAACACGCGTCATTCACGTGCTAGTCCAAGCAATGGGGCTCGAAAGAAAAGACATGCATACATTTAAATATTTCATACGCTCTTAATTTTTTTAACTACCGTTCTAGTAATTTTAAGCCGATATAATCACAATAATTCCCTAATTTCCAAATCACTGTTTTCAACGTTGTTAAAAAAAGCCACGATTATACTAATCCGCGCGCATTGAGCTTTAACGAAATTGCCTGGCGTTAAATGTGCAAATGATAAGTCTCGCGCGTGTGCGCACAAATTATACAGCTGTTGGGGAAATTAATGAGCCGCGCACGCGCGCGTGAAGCTCATCCTTGCCGCGGTTTCTGTTAAGTTTTTCTATGAGCCAAAGTGAATGGAGCGTGTCTAGGCGGGTATTTAATGCAAATATTCGCGCGCAAATGCCTATAATGTGCCTTGAGAAAATAACGATGAATTACCGGTAGATAATCATCGTTGTTTTCCAAAAAGTATTTCTGCCCCGGTTCTACCCCCTGGGGGCTAATGCGTCGCTGTTCGGCGATTTTGCGCTGCGAAACCGTTCTTTCGGCGTTTGTTGTGCTCTGCGTATAGTGTCACGCGAAGCCACTGGCTCAGAACATAATTACTAAATCACTTTGCTGCGCAGATGACACGGTCAAGAAGGTAATTTTTAAGTTTATATATATATATATATATATATATATATATATATATTTTTTTTTTTCATAATTATTTTACATTAAATTATGATTTTTATATGTTATTCCTTAAATGTGCATCTTCCATGTTGACTTTGTATTCTTTACTATACAATTGTTTTAGTATTAAATTATTGTATTTTTACAAGTTTTATAACCCGCTCGTCGCAACTATAAAAGATTAAGACTTTCTAGAATGGCTCTTTATAGTTTTTTGTTGGACTGAAGGTATTCTAATGCACTCAATTTCACGCTACCCCCAACCTTTCATCAAAATCCCATAAAAGTCCACATTTGCTGCACTGCAAATATAATTCAAGCACGCCCAGCCATCCTAATTCAACCAATTAATCTAAATCTCTTAATATTAAGCGCGACTATAGTGCCATCATAGTTCACAAAACGCATTACCAAAAAACTCTTGAACATTACATTTCTTAGGGTATTACGACTCGCACGCGAAAACCACTGTGGAACACGTATATTCACTCCTATTTATTTAATTAAAAGCTGTGCAATTCATCTGGTGGAATATAACGACGGAATAATGACAGTGTCGATGCAAATGAAGATCGTCCCGGCTTAGCACGCCATCAAAGCCGAAACGCGTGTATATACGAGCATAGCCATCAAGTCGTAGAAACGATTATATGTCTATATTCACGCGCCGTGAAATTGGCAACGCGCGCATGCGTCGCTGCGTGCCGAGTCGACATTCACTGGGAGCCACATCGTCGCCGTGGTTAATTCGCGCTGTATACGTTTTAGTAGATGTGTATATCTGTAGATATACAAAAGCCATCATAAAAACTACGCAAGCAGACAGTTAGGTTCTTTTTCAGGAGAAAAAACGACTTTCAGGTTCCACTTTAACTCCATATTTCTGCGCCATTAAAAATGAGTGAAATTATACATGTGTGTATGCAAAGTGGCTTGCATTTAGGGGTTATTATCATCGAGAGAGAAAACAAATAATATCCTCTAAACATGATTATATTTATGGCCAGAAATTTCGTTTGGTCGACAATTTAATTTATTATAATAAACATTTATTATACATACACTTTTAATTTCACTTATCTTTAGTTATCAACTTCCTTATTTTACTACAAATTAATTTACTGATTGGCATTTATTATACTTACCTATTATTTATATTACATGATTTAATTTTTTGCCCAAATCAATAATAAAAATACAAATACTCGAAGAAAGCACAATACACTCCCAAAAATTTTAACAAGTCTGCACAAAAGAGTACATTGTAAAACAAATTGCATTTCCAGCAACATTACTGTATCGTCAAAAGACATCGTTTGCAACATAAAAAAAAACTTCTCCTCCAACGCGCATACCTTCCATCGAGCAAAGAACTAAAAATACCTGCGAAAACACTGGAGATTTTGACCGCGCGCGAGCCGCTCGCCTCCACCCTCATCATACTACCAAAAAAAGCCGCAATTTCGAGCGTGCCACAGCCGTCGCAGATTGCTCTGGTCAAGCCGACGGCGGTGACTCGAGAATGGAATTTCGTGGGTGGATCCGCGATACAGATACAATGTCCCGCGGGCTCCCGTAAGAAAAGTGCGCGCTTCCCCGAACCCGCGACGTCTCGTTTGGTGAACGGCTGAGGGACAGATGGAGGCACAAAAGCCAGAGAGAGAGAGAGTAAATTTCGAGATCATTGTAATTAAGGTCGCCCCGCGTGCCTCTATTCTTTCAAAAGAGGCGCCCGCGTCAGAGTTCCTTACACTCTAGAAGAGAGAAAGAGAGAGAGAGGAGATCAAGAAGGAGAATGTCTCAGACCCGAGGCGTTGGTCCAACTATTCGACGAACTAACAAAGAGAGCGATGTACCTAAGCACTTCTCTATAGGGAGACTATAAATTGTTAAAAGATCAATGTATCACTGATAGAAAGAAATATTTACGGCAAATTTTTGCGATTCATTTGGAAGTCAAATTTTTCATATATCTGAACAAAATAAAGAATTCTTAAGAGTTGAAAAATATTCATTCGCAGTTAATGCGCGATCGCTTTTTGTTGCAAACATTACTTTTATCAAATGATCCATTCCTTAACTGTTAATTTTTTAAGTTAAGCAGTTTTTCTTTACATCTTTGTTGATCTGATATAAGATGGTTATTCTAATGAAAGAGTACAATATTTTGAAAATTTTATAGAGAATTTGAATTATTAACAAATAAAGCTTATGAAGCGAATAAGACATGTCTCTTTTATTATAGTTTTGAAGAATCCCACAGATTATCAACACTTAAATGATATAAAAAATTTTAAAAAGTCGAAGTACACCTTTGTGATAATTTGTTTCTCGTTCTATATGCCACGTAATGGACGATAAAAATTCATTTGAAATGGTCTTGTGATCCTATTTTAACTGGATAAATTATTCCGAAAATGTATGTTTTACTACATATATTTGGATAAAGAAGAAAATTCTAAACCGAAAGTTCCTTTACCATTTTTGGATACATTAGGGATTAAAAAACTACTTATTATATGAAAAAATGGTAAAGGAACTTTCGATTTAGAATTTTCTCCTGTACCCAAATATATGTCGTAAAACATACATTTTCGAAACAATTTATGTACATCAATTTTTTTAATCGCAAACAATGCCCAAACTTAAATTTAAGATTTTTTCTATTTTATTTTCTACTTTAATTTATTTCTTATGAAAAATTTGTTTGTGTGAAAAATCTGTAGAATTTCTCTTGTGACAATGGCAAGAATATAAATTGTATATTTAATGTTTGAAAAATCAATAAACTATAATTTGTCAGTTTGATATTGAAATGTTGATCGATATATTATTTAAATTGTGGTATTCCTTACTTCATTCTATCTATCAATGCAGGTGTTAACAGTTTAATCTTAACTTCATTTTAATTGGTCGTTATAGATATAAAAACTACATTCAATTTCTGCCTACATGATATTAATTATATTACACATATCATAATCGCAAGTTTATTCTTAATAATAAAATTAAATAATTTTCTAGTATGATACTTGATTGATCCATTTTTTATAACAAAATTTATTTAAATGAATTTATTACTTACATATATTATAAATGGGTTTTCAATAATTTATTAAGTTTTCTACAACATAATATTATAAAAAAACAATTATTATAAAATTTGTAATATTCCAATCAAACGCTAAAAATCCTTGATTTCAATTAATTTATATTTATATAAACTATATTGATGCGGGTTGACTTGGAAGTAGTCTTTTTTCTAATTTCAACCATTAATAAAAGATCACTCTGTAAATAAAGTAATATTATTTTTCTCTATTAGACTAATATTACTTATTCCATCATAAAACTATATTATAGTAAACAAAAATAAACAATATTAATACATTAGTGATTCGTATATTAATTATAACTATGAAGTAAAATATTGACATCATTATAAAAGTTATCTATGAATACAGTTAATTTAAAATTCATCGTCTCAATAGAATAAGTATTTGTTATAACTTAAATATAAACCTCTTTCATCGCTTATTTTTAATAAGTTTTTAGATCACTTCTAATATTTATACTATAAAATAACGGGTATCAAATTCTTCAGAAAGAGGTTTAAAGTTGTATACATAATTTAAATACATATAATATTTACAATTTTGATATTTCTAAGTTTATTCCACCTATCGGTGCAGGTATAAACGATCTTGGATGAACACGATATGGAATGCATGTTTTATCACAGACATCAAATCTAAATTTATTTATTAAAGTAGCAATTCCAATTTTTGTTTGGTAATTTGCAAAACGTAATCCTGAAATTGATAAATATCGTGTTAACCATATTGCTAAACAAATTTTCTGATTTTTATAAAATAAATGAAATCCATTGATTTACCTATACAATTATGTGGGCCATCACCAAACGGTAAATAATTCATGGGATGTCTCGTTTTTTCATTTTCTTCATTAAACCTTTCGGGATCAAATAGATCTGGATCTGGATAAATATCGGGATCCCGATGTATTGCCCAAACAGGAATCATAACTTTAACGTTATTAGGTATTGTTACTTTTGTGTCTCTAAAAGTATATTCTGCTGCTGAATTTCTTTGCAAAATACTTCCAGGTGGATATTTTCGCAATGTTTCTACGAATCATAAAAAATAGAAGATTAATATTGTGACAGTATATCTAAATTTCATATTATTTATCAAACATAAATTTTAATATTTAAAATCATAAATTTAATTACTCTGTTTAAGGAAGCTACGATAATTGCGTTTATTTTCACGATATGTATAGTATTTTGAACAATGAATTGACATATATGACAAATAAAGTACAGCTGCACTTTCTTATCTTTATCAAGATAACAAGAATGATAATTTTGCTATGCAACTTTTGGAATATTGCTATTATAGGCATTTCAAAAAATAGTATTTTAATGGAAAATTATTGTTATGGAACTTCAAATTATTCTTTTAAAACATGTTATAAAAAAGAATAATAAAATCACCTTTCACTACTTTGTCCAAATATTTCATATTTTTTATATTTTCATAAGTTAATTTTCCATCTTTCTCATATACTGCTCTAATTTCTTCTCTTAACTTATCTTGCACATGTAGATTAAGTGCTAATTCATACAAAGCGTTACTCATTGTTGTAGATGAAGTTTCAAATCCAGCCAAGAAAAATATCAAAGCTTGTGCAGTTAACAATGTATCAGTAAATTCTAAAATAAATTAAATATAATAAACCAATATTTATTTTACAGAACTATGATAAAATATGGCCAACAGTATTTATTGGTCTTACCAAAATCAGTCAATTTGTCCGGTTGATCTTTCAAATCCATTAACAAATCAATAAAATCATTTCTTCTCACGTTGTTATTCTTCCTATATTCTATAGTTCCCTTTACTGAATTAGTGAAAAAATCTATAGCTTTGTTGTACACCAAAGGTCTCAACAATCCGTACAGCTTGGGAAACCATTCGCGGCACATTCGTCTCAATACATTAGACAAGTTGTTATCTAACAAATCCCTACCAGATTTACGAAAACCACTATTTTCGTCGCCAAGTGAATTTGCATTTAGCCCAAAGGCACATATACCAATCGCATCAGTGGTATATTTTGCCGTGAGCTCCCGGCACTCTACTGGTTCCCCTTTCTCCGCTAGTTTTTCAACATATTTCTCAAACTGATCAGCACAATCGGTTATTAAATAAAACATATCCCTCAATTTGCCCGAGGTAAAAACTGGTGATAATTTGTTTCTCAGAGGGCGCCATCGTTCGTATTCCAAATTTAAAAGATTTTGGCTGAAAGGATCATTTTTTTTGTCAATGACAATACCCCGATCAGGAAAAAGATTAAAATCTTTTATTAAAACATCTTTTATAATATCCGGATCTTTTAGTATTAGTATCGGTGAACTTTTTCCGTAAATCCCTATTAAAGGTTCTGATTTGAATTCATTATAGAAATTTTGCAAAAGTAATGCACCGTTAATCTTTCCAAATACAGCATCCTTGAAATTGCCAAAAATAGGCACTGGTTTTGGGCCTTTGACGCCACGTTTTTTCCAATAATCGAAATTTGACGTAAGATAGTAATGTAAGCCGAGGAATAATATACCCAAACCCGCTATTACTTCGAAAACTCCGATTTCCATGTTGCTTTACTGTAACATAAATAAAAAATAATTAATTTTAATATCAATTAAATAGTGAATTTGTTAAAACGGTAAATGTTATATTTAACATTTTTAAATAACAAAACATTTGAAATAAAAAAATATTTACAGTATAAAAAAAAATCTGTTAACACTATTTATTAATATTATATTTTACTTCATTGTATGTACCTATATATGACGCTCGCCGCTTGGAAAAGATGGTACTCACGGTGAGTAAGATACTGTCTCTAAATGACTGGTATACACATCTCCTTATCAAAGAAGTCTGATATTCGTCTTTTCGTTTGAGGATTTTTTATTGATCTATTTAAACACTTTATCTAATTAAAAAAGTAAGCATAAATGTCAAATATAAATTTTTGCTGTATTATAGGTTATGAATGATAGAACAGTACTCGTTGTAAATAGAGGCTTGTGTACATTACCGTCAAAAAATAGAACTTATTTCTCGTAAAACAATTAGTTCTATTATTACACCATATAAATTGATTGTATAAAAATTAATAAAACAATTAACAACGCATCAAACCTCTGCTGATATTCAACACCTGCTTTCCATTTTTCTGATAAACACTTCACTACATTTTTCACAAATCACAATGATAAGCATTTAGATAAGCATGACATCAGGCGCAGCATAGGAAACAACTTGCCGCGTCAAGTATGTATTTACAACTGAAACACAGCGTCAACTCTGTTGCTAGTGCTGCTGCACTTCTCGTCCGGTTTGGTCAGTCGCGGAGCTGCTGACTCAAGGCTACACTTATTTAGCGAGCTATTATGAATGTGTGTAATGACACAGAGCTTGAACGCGTGCATGTGGATATATATATATATATATATATATATATATATATATATATATATATATACATATACACACACATACACCGCGTGCATT
>JAWWEQ010049323.1:0-13750 GCA_035583055.1 Torymus tubicola
CAAATTTTCAGCAATTTTAATTTTTTCAGCGGATTGGTTCACGTGAAACGTCCCATATATATATATATATATATATACAATCTACATAATATATTGAGGTATTCGAGTGAAATATATATATATATATATATGGGCAGTTCTCTGGAGAATCAAGAGGTCAAAATTTTTTTCTTTTAAAATCATCTAAATCGCTTCGTAACCATCCCATATGTCACCCTGAATTTTTTCAGATTTTTTTTCATTTATAGTTTTTTAGTGGCAGAGGGTCAAATGTGGTGGTTATAGCATTTTCTGCATTTTTGACCTATTTTGATTAATTTATAACTCCTCAGGGAAGCATTTTTCGCAATAAACACAAAAGACCTTCTTCTTCTAAAATTTTCTCAATTATTCAATAAAAATATTTTCAAAGCTGTATGTGTACACTGTCATTCACATAACTCCTTTTTGAGCTAAAAATTAATCAAAATTCTGAATTTAATGATGTAATTTTATCAATATTAAAGGATTTTTTGCTCAAAAACGAAACAAAATTTCGAAATATCTTACGTAGACTTTTTTTCTTGTAATTTTTCGTAGAATTTAAATATATTTTTTGCAGATTTGTATAGGAGATTTTTTTTAAATTAAAACCTAAATGAATTTTTTTAGTTTATAAAATGATCTCGGCCTCTTCTGGGATTTATACAGATACTTTGTACAATAAAAAGGTACCTCCATTAATTTTTCGGTGACGATAACTTTGATCGGTTTTTTTCTGTGTGAATTTTAATGTTTCATTATGAGGTATGTGAATGGCAGTGTACACATACAGCTTTGAAAATATTTTTATTGAAAAACTGAGAAAATTTTATTTTACAAAAAAAGGTCTTTTGTGTTTATCGCGAAAAATGCTTCACTGAGGAGTTATAAATTATTCAAAATTAGTCAAAAATGCAGAAAATGCTAAAATCACCAACTTTAACCATCTGCCACTAAAAAACTATAAGTGAAAAAAATCTGAAAAAATTCAGGGTAACATATAGGATGGTTACGAAGCAATTTAGGTGATTTTAAAAGAAAAAAAATTTTGACCTCTTGATTCTCCAGAGAACTAACCATACATAAATGTGTATGTATGTGTATCATATTTATAGATGTTTCATATACATATGGGATATTTCAGGTGAAATGAGCAGCTCAAAATTTTAAATCTGCTCAAAATTTGTAGACACTTAGTTATTTATGAAAAAAACATGTTTCTAAATTTGTAGAGCAATATTTCAATAATTATAAAAGTTATTGCACATCAAAAATTGTTATTTTTTGCAATTTTTGGTGAAAACTCAAATTTTGCCTTTTCTTTACTCAAAATCCCGAAACTTTTTGTATAGCATATGATTGGAAAAATGTTTGCATTTTTCTTCTAGAATGTAGTCATATTTTTTTTATCACGCTTTTTGAAAGTCTCTGATTAGCTACTTTTCAGTGTACCTTTATCAGAAAAAAAGAAAGGAGCTGGTAAATCAGAATCAGGTATTGTCCAGCCTGGCAGCGGGTTGGCGAGGTTGATCCGCGCCAGCAATTGGTAGTCTAGGTCCATCAACTGCTGTTGGCTCATGTTGCTGGTGTTCATCATTTTGCTGCAAAGGAGAAATTTTGCGGTTATTCTCGGGAAACTTTGACCTTTTCGTCCAACCTCGCGGTCTCTTAGAGGGCTCGTTCGCAACAGGCACGGTGCAGTGAGTATGAAGCCTGCCCGACAAAGTGAGTTTGACCAAAATGTGAATGAAATTTCCATTGAGTGAAACCGGTGTGAAGATCTACTGTTGACTCTGCTTTAGTTACTGGTGGGGAGTTCACTTTGCTGCTGACATGAGAGGTTACAATTAAATATTATTGATTTAATTGTATAAGTTATGTGAGTAAGCATGATTAGATGTTATTGATCTAATCATGCATGAGAATTTCCATCGAGCCAGAGCATGAGATAGAATCCAAGAGGAGTAGGATCGGTTTGCCTCTGTATGACTAAAGCAGTCTTTATTGGCCTACCTACCTCTTCCGCGAGCTTGACGAGTGAGTTCTCGCAGGCGGCGCACAGTGGTCAGAAATGGAAAAACGGGTTTCAAAAATAACAACCTCTTGCCTGGTCTCGACGGATTTAGGCCCTTCTAATCGCACCGGCTCTCATTTCCCAAGCAATTCGGACAGATCGACAATTATTATCCTGTCGAGGCATTCCCGGTGGAGGTTTTCGTCTCTCCTGGCGGTAGTCTGTTTTCCGTTTGTTGTTGTCGGCGGAGCGAGAATCTTGCTTCTTGCGGATCTCGCTCAAGCCGGCTTCCAGTCTTGTGATGGCCGCTAGGATCGTCCGATATCTGGGGCTTTCTCTGCCAGCAGAGCTGTTCTGCTCCCTGGTTTCTGCCCCAGCGATCTTAGGTTTAGCCAGCTTCACGGCTTTCGCTTTATATGCCACCCGAGGCAACATCGTGAGATCCGGGAGTGGTGATGCATCTCTTGCAACTCCTCCATGTCACTCAGTTCAATTCATGGCGTTTGGCTTCAATCTACTGAGGCTGTTGTCTCTAGTAGTCTTTATTAGGCCTGCAACTGGTATTGATTGAACCCTCGTCACAAATTTGCGCACCATACCTAGCTGTTTAAATTCATACCAAAAGCAATTTTCCGATTTTTCTCCTGAAAATCTTCGGACTTTTACTCTGAGAGGATTTGCTATTGGTCTCTTCTGTCTAAGTTTCCTAAGTATAACCTATACGAAATTCTCAAAACCTCAAAATTTCGCACTATTCCCAAGCACACACACGTTAAGGGCACCAGTTATCACGAGGTGATTTTTATCTACCAAGCGCGTCCACCTATGCGACTGGGTGCTTCGAACGTGCGCCTTTCAGTTACCTTTTTCTTGATCGCAAATGACTAGATTAAGTTGCAAACGCTCCTACGACGTGCAATTGCACACTTAATTTGGTTATCTTCCGTGCAACCCTCGAGCTTGCAACTGGCGTTTTATTTCTCACCAGTGATGTGAACTCACCTTTAGTCACTGGTTTCGTGTGTGTGGTTACTCAGTTCAACACGATGCATTCTTCTTATGTGCAACAACGGCGGCGGCGGCGGGGAACGGGGAATGTTAGTGGTGCTAAATAAAGGCGCGTCAGATAAAATATAAAAACAAGTTAATTAGGTTTATTAATTAAAGATGAAAAGTAAAAGATTATTATAGCAGATGTTAAATACGGAAAGCCTAAGTAAAACGGTGCGCCCGCACGAAGTATACGAAATCGGCTGTCTCGGCACAGCTGACTAGTATGCGAAAACTAGGTCTTGAACGCGAGGTAGTATACGCCGCGCGCTCGCTGTATTCTACTGCACGCATACACTGACGCGGGAACTATTGGAACACACACACACACACATAAATGAGCATGAGAGAGAGCATACTGCACTGTCACGTCGTCTGCGCACTTGCCGGTTATGAATTGCCGGCAAGTTTAACTTTGAATACGATCTCGGCGACGTTGACGAGCACTAGGTTGCTCCTCTGTCTTCGCTCGCTCTCTTCGCACGAGAACGCCTAAACGATGCCGTGCTCCAGGTACAACGAGCCTGGAGTAGCGGTTACATGTAAATAAATCGCGACGCGGTAAAAAAGGCGTGCACGCTTACCTTATCGTAGTTTCTCAACGAATACAAGAAATTCCCTTCGAAATAGGATGGCAGGGATTGCGGGCGAGCAGTGGATGGTGAGAAATACAAATGTACAGCAGCTCTTCGGCGGCAGAGTGTATTATGAGCGTCAGGTGGTAAAATTCCTGTTGCCGTTCTAATCGCAACGATATATTAAAGTCCGATTCGGTGCGGCGAAATTTCATGTCTGCTATGATTATCGACTCTGAACAAGATGGCTGTGTCCAGCCGCGGATGTCTGCTAGTCATCACATCGGTGCAGCTCCAATTCTGCATCGTCGCGCCATCGCGGATTCGTGTACCCGAAGAGTCACGTCTACATCCTACTTTTGACGTTGGTAGGGCTGGCCGTGAGACTTTATATATACTATATAATTTGAAGTTCGAATTTCAAACGATTTTATGTGTATATTGCGTAAATTAAACATAAGTAAATATTTTATTTATTTGAATTGTATTCTAATAATGATAAAATGATAAAAATTTAACAATTTTTATAAAAACTTTTGATGTACTATTTTTTATAAAATTTCTTTAATAACGTAATTTTTACTTTATTATGAGGACGGGAGTACTCGGGAGTAAGAAACTCACTATCTATCCGATAGTGCAGCTATAGCACATGCTGTAGCCTTCGCGAGTTCGAACGATTATGCACGGTGTTCAGGAAACCCGAAAAAGACATACATTGTACACGAAAAAATTGTAGTATTTCAAACAATTCTATTCACTAAGAATGCTAACTGAATGTCAACCAAGTTTATCATCAATACATAAACTGGGTGAATTTCGGACCAAGAGTTCAGAGGTGTTCTGATGAAATTCCAGAACAGCTTTTTTCAATAATCAATCACTTTAACACCCATCTTATTCCAGTTGTTGAAGAAACTGTTGTTGCATTTTTATCAGAACTCCTCTGAACTCTTTGTCCAAAAATCACCCAGTTTATTTATTGACGATAAACTTGGTTGACATTCAGTTAGCATTCTTATTGAATAGAATTGTTTTAAATACTAGAGCTAATACTAGAATGAATACTAGAATAATACTTCTTTATTATACTCGCGGCGCGAGTAGCCCTCACTTGTTCAGGCTTTGTGCCTGCGATCGGCGAGCCTAGTCAGCGCTGCCGTGCCATTACTCTCGCTCTCTCTCTCTCACTCTCTCCTCTCTCGTAAGTGTTATCGTACATAACCTCTGCTCCTCCTTTACTGAGCCTTGTCTCACTACCTGCCCATTCCTTCGACATAGTTTTTGCAGGAAAAGGCGCCCTGGGTGGCTCTTAAGATCTCTGCCTAAAAACTGGAATCTCTCACCAAGCCGCAGTTTCATCCTTGTCCGCACCATCACCTCACCAGACTGCTGCCCTAGCCACCACCACATCAGTTCCAGTGCTCTGCTGCATCAGTAATTACTATACTCGCGCGTTATCATCGCTGCCGGCTGCTGCTCATCACCATCGTTTCAGCCGCTGCTTGTCGCTCGCCTTCTATAAGAGGTTGCCGCCTAACATCATTGAGGTACTGCCTACTCTGTTACCGCGACCGTTTCCATCACGAGCCTGGGTGTCGCAACTTATCTTAACAAACGCCATTAACCTGTCGGCGGTGCGCGTTTTTGTTTTATCCGCCGCTACTATTTCTTTCGCTGGTCACCTGTGTTAGTTGATGTCACCTCACCTGGCGAGTGCCTCGCACTCACTCCTTATCTTGTTATGAGTGGTAGGCAGTGTCCGGCGTGGAAGATTAACCTCCTGCTTAACCTGCCAGCGTTATTTCCACGCACGGTGCCACGCCCCTACAGCTTCAGGATCGTGAGCCACTCACTCGGAGCTCCTGGCCACGCCCTCTACTTGTGCAGGCCCGCCCCTCAAACGGCCATCATCCGCGTTCCTCATACCCGCTCCATCCTCTGCACCGGCTCTCAAAACCTACTATACATCGTCTCCGCCTCTCTCGCCTTCACCACTAGACACAATCGCTGCTCCTTCAGTTGCAACTGCCATGCTGCCGCACTCCAACTAGCCGACAGGTAACGAAGTTATGCAGGCTTTCAATGACGCCCCGCCGTATTTTTTACATTTTCTCGATCTTTCTGGAAGCTGATGCTCGCAATGTCGTATCCTTAACCCTTTCGTACCCAGACCCCTTTCCTGGGGAAAAGTGACGTTTTTTTTGGATATTCTAATTGTAAATGCTTCAACTAAGACCAATTCACCGTTTTTTTTCAACAGTAGCAAGAAGTGTTATTTTTCAAGTGGGTTCTGGAAGACCCATACGGTTTTAATGGAATTTATTTTAAATTAATATTTTAAAATTTAAAATTTGCAAAATTGAAATGTTAATTAAATTCAAGGTGTATCGGCATTATTCAAAATCGCGCTACGTATGATCAGCGAGGTTTTGTATACCCACACGTGCACGCAAGTGTACGATACATGTAGATCATGGTACCTTTATATATTATTTGTCGGTAAGATCGCCTGGTTCTGTAGGACCCGCTACAGTTACGTAACATTTCCCGACAACAATATCATATTTTTTTACTTGGAAGGTGATCAATTCTTAGTATATTGTCTCATTAACAATATCCACCACTCAGAGTAAAAGAAAATCGAAATTACCCCTTTTTTACTGGAAAATAAATTATTCAAAATCCGAATTTTCATGAAATCGCAATTTTCATCGCGGAACTCTTTTTTTATGTACTAAACAGAACGAAAAAAAAATAAAGAATTTCAATGTTAATTACCAGAGAGCTTTCTCGTTGATGAAAGAACACATCTAAATGGGCAGATTCAAGAAATTATTTAATTTTAGTTTTTTACATCATCTTGAACAAAGTGGATCCTACAGGACCCCTACAGCACTAAAGGGTTAAACGAGATTAAAATATTAAAATGTCATAATGGAAGAAAATATTAAATAGTCGATTCTATAAAATTTCTAGAAAAAAGGTATTATTTGGAAAATTGTCCAGCTTATGTAAACGAATTCAATGGTTACGGCAGAAAGGTTCAATACAACAATCATGAATGCGGTGAGTTGTTTACTAATCGTGGCAAATGTACACACAAGCTTCTGGCCCGAAATACTTTGCGAAGCTACATACTTGAAAAATAGATCGTTAACGAACATAATAGAGATAAAAAACACGGTACGAAATATTCTTTAATATATTATCAAATGTTGAAAATTTACCGTTGTATGAGAATAAAGTTTTTGTAAAAATTCCAGAGCAGAATTTTACTAGGTTGAAGTGAAGTAGATTATAGAATTTTAGTAAATAACAGAATACGTTTTGCTAGGTATGTAGAAGTGGTTGAAAAAGATATTGCGTGCTTAAGTTTAGAAGCAAGTGAATTGGAATCCTATCTCAATAGTGACTTCGATAGTGTTTTTGAAGTCGAAACTAACGAGGAAAATAAAGCCGGGGTTCATGTCTAAAAATACAGCATTAAATAAAAACTCAAATGAATTTCCAAGCATATTTTTGGATAACTTCAAAGTTCAGGGAAAATCTGAAAGGAAAAAAATCCTGTAGAAAGATACGGAGATCCTATATCATTTCTTGTTTGAGTAAATTACAATACAGTAAGAAGCAATGGATAATGAAATCGAGTGCATAAGTAAAAATAATATTTGAGTATTAGCTGATAGAGTAAACTATAAGCAAGTCTCAGACGTATAATGAGTATCCATGAAAAAATTATATAATAGTTTCAAAGCTAGTGTTTGAAAATGTCAACATAAATTATGAGTAACATGCTATGGGTGGGTTTTGTAAATAAATTTTGAGTTGAACACCATTTGAGATATCACACTGTACAATATATTACAATTTGTAATATAAAAATTAAACATCTTAATTAAATTTAAGTTACAAAAGGGTTGTCGCATAAAATATGTGTATGTTGATGATGTATGTGTATGAAATTACATTAGATGTGTTGTGTGTGTGTGGTTTTGTTACAATATTATTTAATCACTGGTAAATTACATTTAATAATGGTTAGTGTAATTATAAGGTACTAATAGAATGCTGACAAGCTCTTTGCGAAGGAGCAACTGACCTGTTGAGTATGAAGCTTGCCCGACAAAGTGAGTTTGACCAAAATGTGAATGAAATTTCCATTGAGTGGAACCGGTGTGAAGATCTACTGTTGACTCTGCTTTAGTTACTGGTGGGGAGTTCACTTTGCTGCTGGCATGAGAGGTTACAATTAAATATTATTGATTTAATTGTATAAGTTATGTGAGTAAGCATGATTAGATGTTATTGATCTAATCATGCATGAGAATTTCCATCGAGCCAGAGCATGAGATAGAATCCGTACACTTGTGTTTATACATATGAACGTTTGAGATTACCTTGCATATGTGCAGCTAATGGTCAGCAAGATGAGATGCTCCCACGTCGCTTCGTAGTTTTCGCTTGATGCGGTTGTTTGAAACGATGATAGTTGAGTAGAGACAATCGAGATGTCCAATGAGTTGAGCCAGTGAAATTTCTGTGTGGTTTTCTTTGATGATTTGCAGTTTTTCCGGGAGCTGGTGTTGTCTCGAAGTTTGCACAATTCAGAGAGAGAGAATCTAGGACGAACTTCCTTCTTCTTCCTTGAAAACTGGCACTCGCGACGTAAATCAAATCAGTATCTCTCCCATTAGACAATGGGAGAGAGAAGGAGAGAGAAAACCTTATTAAATTAATGACTAGCGGAGTCATTTCACAATCTCAGCTGTTCCGCTGAGACTCCGGGACGTGCTGCAGCGCCGCGGCGGTGTCGCGAATAGGTTCGTCGAGCGCGCAACCGCGCGAAATTAAAAAACTGCTCGATAATTCCCAATCAGTCAGGATAGTCGTGAAAGGCTTCCAACAAAAAAATTTAATTTATAATATATATTCTTACGTTACTAAAAATCAAACTATAAAGATTTTACTTTTTTACTGCTGCAAAAATAAGCAGAATAGAACAAATGGATGTTGAAACGGCACACTTAAATGGCAACATCAACTCGGAGATATGTATTAATCAACCACTAGGTTATGGTCCTAGAACGGAAAGAGTATTAAAATTACTAAAAGTATTGTACCCATTGAGTGAAAGTCCAAGAAACTGGAACGAGTACTTTAATGAGTATACAAGACTAGGGTTCGAGAAAAATAGCGTTGAATTATGTTTATATATAAAAGAAGAAGATAAAGATGTAATTTATGTGCTAATATATGTAGATGATTTCTTGATTTGTAGCAAAACGCGACAAAAATTTAAAATATAAAGAAATTATTATCTAATAAGTTTAAAATGAAAGATTTAGGCAAAATAAAAGAATATCTTGGAATAAATTTAAATTACGGTTATAGAACAGGAAAAATGACATTATGCACTAGCTAGTAAATATCAAATAAAAGACAGTAAATTATACAGTACTCTTATGGAGATTAAATTATGTATTGAAAAATTTAAAGCATGTCAATCTAATATTAAATATAGAAATTTAATTGGAGCATTATTATGTATTAGCTCAAGTACAGGACTAGACATTCGCTATAGCGTAAATTATTTAAGTAGGTTTCAAAATTGTTATAACGTAACATATTGGAAAAATACTATGCGACTAATGAAATAATTATACCTATAACAGACTTAAGTTTAAATTATAATTGAAACATTGGTATTGAACTTATAGATTGCTATATGAATGCTGATTGGACAGGTGGTGTCATTGAAACAAAATCTACGACTGTTTACGTAATTAGAGTTTTTTGTAATGTACATGAAAAAAAAATGGATATAGACATGCACGGAAAAGAAAGTACCTATTTGAAAATAAAGATTTTGAGCTGAGTCAGTTGAATTGTCAAGCGCGCTAGACTATTTGTTGGAAGTACTGATAAAGATATAACGATCGAACAGATTTAGTATTTTATTCGAACTGATTAAGTAAAATAAATATAAAGCACAATACGTTCGCTGAGTAGGACGCGTGTAACATTTACTCGGAGAGGTCACGGACTCCGGATCACGGATTTTGCTCAAACTTTGAGGTATGTTCTTTAGATGCTAAAATATGAAGAATGCTAGAATATTAGACCCTAATGCTTTGATAAACTTCAGTTATCGACAGGATTAGCTGTATTAGAAAGAAATACTGGAGAAAATGCATTGTTTTATTTGTTTATTAGTCAAGCTAGAAAATCCTTATATATAATTGTAAAAAAGAATATAAAACTTGAGATTACAAGTTTTCCGTTTTTTTTTCAGAATTAAAAAATATTAAATATATCAAAAGTTATAAAAGTTTAAAATTAAGCAACGCAAATGCATCAAAATAAGTATAAAGTTAAAGCCTGTCAATTTATCAATTTTTATTGCATAACTTGCGGGACCTCTCCTAGTTAGTTGATATCCAACCAGCTTTATTCTCCAAGTGTCTACGACGCTCGTACGTTCAAGCTGTCACAACTCGAATCACGGGCTGATTCAGCTTCTCTCGCCAAATAGCTGCGCCGCTCGTTCGTTCGAGCTCTCGGAGCTCCAGTCGTGGAGTGTGCCATATTTTTCTCCAAATAGCTTAATTAATACAAATAAACTGATTTTAAACGAAAAAACTCATTTTATTAAAATCCATTTTTGCTTCCAAAAAATATTTAATTAAACCTAATAAATTATTTACTAAGAAAAAAAAATATTTATCCATAGCAAATACTTAAAATCTTAAAAAACATTTATTAATTTCTAATATATATTTATTCAAATGTAAAACTCAGTTACTTGAATCAACAATATATTTTAATAAAAGAAATAAATGATTTATTTTAACTAATTGCTTCCTTCGAGAGGAAGCTTTGCCATAGTAATTTTTTGAGCTGTTGTAAAAACATGTTATAATTCTTCACGTGGATGAATTCCCCAAAAATTTTCAACATGAATAAACTTAAAAAAGACCACCGCGAAAGCTTCAAACAAATTTTACATGTTATAATTGTTTTCCCAAATGTTAGGAATAAAAATACATGGTTTTTGAAAAATGTCTGTATGGATGCATGAGTGTATGCGTATACTCCTGGATTTCAGCTTATATTGGGTCGTATGATGTAGTGTATGACATACTTCTTCTTTAAACTCATTTTATATATACGCAGTATTAATACTCAGCAAGCACTTTCGTTAAACGTAAAACAATATGCGACCATTTAAAATTACAAAATAAAATGATCTCAATTATCTTATTTTGCATTATTTTATCTTATTAGACATTTTTTATTTTACTGGCATTCTGTCGTAATATACTATATTCAAAAACGTTATTTTCCATCCATTCAATGCTTAAACGCAGTAAACAAATATATTTTAGAACACCATTGTAATGACCGTTGCAAGATGGCTGACTTAAGAAGGCCATTCAAAGACGGCCGATCTGAAATGGTCGTTCCAAGATAGCGGATTCAAAATGACTGTTCCAAGACGGCCGATCTAAGATGGTTGTCCCAAGATTGCTGAAATCAGATGGCCGATGCAAGGTAGCCGAATCAACATGGCCGTTTCGAGACGGCCGATCTCAGATGACCGACCCAAAATTGCCGTTGGGTAATGACCCATCCAAGATCGTCGGTTCAAGATGTCCGAAACAACATAGCCGTTAAAAGATGGGTGATCCAAGATGGTTGTTCCAAAATGGCCGATTCAAGATGGCCTAATCAATATCATCGATCCAAGATGGCCGAAACAATATCACCGATCCAAGATGGTGGACATGCTAATTTAAATCTTTGAGATCGTGGATCGAAATTTTTAACTAAGGATCTTGGGGTCGCTGATCACGAATCCTATGTCAGATTTTCTAAATTCAAAATGGCAATCTAAGATGGCGGACAACACCATTTAAATCTTGGAGGTCGAAAATCTTTACTTAGGTTGGACTTTCTTTTGTGGCGCTGGTCACGAGTCCAATGTGAGATTTGTGAAACTCAAGATGGCTAATCCATGATTTTGGACAACACAAGTGAACTCGTCGATATTTGAGTCTAAAAAAGATTTTCGTCTAATTATTCTGACAAATGGGGGTATAGTATACATAGTTGTAAGCGCTTTTTTTACGACGTAGTTGTTCCCTATCTACTCCTCTCCGCTCCCCATCCGCTCCTCCCGCTCCACAAAATAACGTAAAAATGTTTCTAGAAGCTGGTAGTTTTTTATGGGGCTGCTCCCCTCAATTATTAGTCGTGGCCGCTCCCCTCAATTATTAGTCGTAGCCGCTCTCCACTCCGCTCCCCTTCCGCTCTCTACTACGTTTCCCCACTCTCTCATCCGCTCTTCCAGCCGCTTCCGATTTGCTCCCCTTTCACTTCTCAAAACAACGTAAAAATGTCTCTAGAAGCCATAGTTATTTATGGGGTTGCTCGCTTTCCTGTTTTGCATCCGCTCCCCACCCACTTCTCATCCGCTCTCCATACTTTTTTTTTTAATACAGATCGTATAAACAATTGAAATACATTCTATAATACTCAGCAATTCCTTTCTTTGCTATGCTGGGCCAAATGGCCAGGTCCTAAAAGTAATTAAAAATAGCATATTCATTAAAAACTGCAGCATTAAGATCCTCACACATGCAACGGCTCAGAGGGTTAGGGATCTAGATCGAGAAAGTACTGCCGCAGTGGCCTCCTGAATCTGGAAAAGAATGGAGGATAGCCTAGGGAGGGTGGGAGAGAGTTGAAAAAGAGCGTTTTGAACCTGAATCGATCCTGCTCCCACATCTGACTTTACGACAGGTACTCTAAGATCAGGAGGAACTGCTCTGTATGTTAGACGAGGTACAAATTTGTCAAAAAATGCAGCTAGGTAGCTGGGTCCCTTCAGGCGTTGGACCTTTTGCAATTATATTGCAGACTAACCGCTTGCGTATATTCCCGGTTGTACATACCCTGATAAATCGCAGATTATATAGGGCTTTATTTACTTTCTGTACTCTATATATATATATATATATATATATATATATATTCCTCCGCCTCCTCTTCACACCTACTTCACGACCAGAAACACCATAAAATAGAGACAAGGTCGAATGTCGGAGTCGTAGAGACAGAAACGTAGAGACAAACATGGAGAGACAGAGTCGTAGAAACAGAGATGTAGAGACAGATATGTAGAGACATAGTCAGAGAGACACACACGTAGTGATAGACAAATAGTGACAGAGATGTAGAGAGAGAGAGAGAGAGAGAGAGAGTGTGAGAGAGAAAGAGAAACTGGGAACAATAAATAGAGACAGCATACCAAGAGACGTAGAGACAGAAACTGACAGGAACAGAGACAGAGATTGATACCAAGAGACGAAGACGAAGAGACAGAGACGGACAGTCAGTGGTAGAGATAGAGACCTACATACAGAGACGTAAAGACAAAGACAGAGATTGGAGAACAGTGACAGAGAGAGACACGATAAGAGAGATAGAGACTTCGTGACATAGACGTAGTGAGAGGGACGGAGTGATAGTGATGAAGAGACAGAGTCATAGAGATCGAGACATGGATATAGGGGTGTAGAGACTGAAATATAGATGCACATACATATAGAACGATAACCTCTTTTTACCATATCCTAACCGGAAGTACCATTTTCGCTCCCGACTCCAATACGCAAATATCATATTTTTGGATCGGGTATGTTGAAAAAATAATATGCGCACTACCAAACCTAAATGGGTAAGTTTTTTCCTCGGAATATGCGTAATATATTATTCTTGAGGTATGGTAGACTATTCAATAAAGTACATGCTCAATGGAAAAATGATATTTCTTTGAAATAATAGATACACACTAAATTTAACTAAATTTAACATATTATATTCTAAATTGCCATTCAAATATTCTCAAAATTCTAATTGGGAGTTGACGAGCGGAGCGAGTAGGTGGTACCCCTCTAGTATATATATATATGGGCTAGTATATATATATATAGTATATATATATTCACCAGTTCTCTGGTGAATCGAGAGGTCAAAAATTTTTTTTCTTTTAAAATCACCTAAATCGCTTCGTAACCATCCCATA